>OX388308.1:10226511-10430273 GCA_947579605.1 Athripsodes cinereus | reverse complement strand
GTACTCTATAGTCATGTCTTACAAATATCATAATCCCTGAGCAACTATTTATATAGTTTTTTGTTACAATGCAATTATTATATTCAGGTATACTAAAATTCGTGTCATCATTTGAGTGCGTTTCAGTTAACACTATTGCAACCGGCTTCACTATTAAATTATTAAGATATATCAGAAAATTATCAAAATTTTTGTATAGACTGCGAACATTCATATGTAATATTATTATATCGGTGTAATTTTCTTGTTTTATAATTTCACTGCACTCCGAAAATGTCGTACATACTTTTTCATTTATTGTGTAGCTATCATCAATACATTTAGAAAAAAAATCTTCCATACTTAAAAATATGTGAATAATATAAAAAAAAAATGTTTTTATCTGTTAGTAATCGACCCTTTGCCTAGCCTTTATTTCCATTTTAATTCTGAAACTACACATTTTGTCATTGGCTTTATGACCACAATCTTTATTTTCATTATATTTTGAATTGTTTTTCGCACAATTTAAACATTTTAGTACTTTATTTTGACACGACGCAGTAGTGTGGTCCTCTGCGCAGTTCATGCATTTAGCTTGGTTCGTCCTCTGGTGACAGGTGAGGCTAGTATGCCAATATCCTAAACAGTGGTAGCACTGGATTAGTGGGCTGCAATCTTCAACTTTAACTGTCTGATATCCTAGATTTACACGTTTTTTTTTTAATAAAAAATTTCTGACCATTGAGCTTGTTTCTATTATACAGTTTAAGGTATTTTCATTTCGATAATTCTTTAGAACTCTTTTTAATTTTATGCTATTGTCCCCTGTATCAATGTCGCACATAGTTTTTATGTCTTCGTTTTGGGCATATAGATCCTCCTGCAAAGTGTCCAAATTTTGCTCCTTGTCTATTCCACGAAGAAATATACACGGCTTTCGCTTTTTCAATATCTCTGCCTTGCCTCCAATTTTTCTCGCGTTAATTTCATCAACTAACTTTTCTGCGTGTCCTTTCATTTGACAACTTAGAATCAACTTATTTTCTTGATAAGATTTTATCGATTTGACGCCAATGCCAAGTTTTGCGAGACTTATTTCATGTTTTATTTTTTTCGTTAATCCTTGCTGCGTGGATTTCTCTGTTGGTGTTACCACGACTCCATAACTCTGAGCGTCCATGACAGAGGATGGTTTCTTTGTAGTTCCAGCTACATGGGCGTACGTTCTCTCTTCAGCAATATTGTTACCCATAATAAGGAGAGCCATGTGTCCGATCATCTCCTGAATATTTAGCGTCTCCAATGTCACTTTGCTCCTTTGCTCGATCGTCATCTTACTATTGTCGATGATTGTGGCAATCCTGCCCAAGCTTCCCCGGACCTCCATCAGGAAGTCATGTGGATCGTACTTGTCCCGAGCTCCCATATTGGAGCCGGTTTGGAAAGTGTTATTTTTATTTTGAACACAACTATGATTGTCGCTATATAATTTCGTACTGCTTCTGATTAATAGTGTCATATGTGAACAAGTGAGACATAACAAGCGTAACATTTCGATGGCATGGATAGATTATAAAAAAGATTTTGATTCAGTTCCTCATTCGTGGCTTATCAAGATATTAGAAATTTACAAAATTGAAATAAAAATTATAAATTTTTCAAAAATTGTATGACAAATTGGAAAACAAAAATTAATGTAACAATGCCATACGTTTGTGATTCGATAGACATAAATCGTGGAATTTTCCAGGGTGACAGTCTGAGTCCTTTCTGGTTTTGTTTAGCACTAAACCCATTAACTTTTTGCCCGCCGCAATATGGTAAACCTAGGTGTGTATTATACGCCGCTACAAAACAAACAATCGTAAATCATATAATATTTCGACGTTTATTTGATAATTAATTATATTGTGACAAGGATTCTATAATGCTGAATATATTATAATTTTTTAAATTATGAACACTAACATATATCATCTTGTATCGAAACAATAGCAAAAAATATCTCTCTTGATAGTAATACTATAACAACCACGTACCTCATAATTGACGGCAGCCATGTCGGTACTAGTACAGTCATACCACTTGATACTACATAACACATAACAAAACTTGAAACCACAGGAACATTTGCAATATACTTATTCCATCATTGACACCGCATTTACTTATAAGTACCTTGAAGTGAATACAACCTAAACACTACATCTACGCTAATGAATAGTATAACTGGCACTTGAAACCACAGGAACATTTGCAATATACTTATTCCATCATTGACACCGCATTTACTTATAAGTACCTTGAAGTGAATACAACCTAAACACTACATCTACGCTAATGAATAGTATAACTGGCACTTGAAACCACAGGAACATTTGCAATATACTTATTCCATCATTGACACCGCATTTACTTATAAGTACCTTGAAGTGAATACAACCTAAACACTACATCTACGCTAATGAATAGTATAACTGGCACTTGAATCACAAATATGTATGATTCCAAACAAAAACAACCAAAAAATGGAAAAATCGTTGCTCGATGTTTTCCATTTTTTTTATACTTTGCCTGTCAATTGCCTGATATGTTGAGACTTTTAAACAAGTATTATTTTTTTTACTCTCGATATTTTTTTTTGCGGCCATTTTTCTAACGTACCGAGGGGGATTTTTAATGAAAATAGATCTTTAGAAAAATTGTTGTATCTTTTGATTTATTAACATATCGAGATAATTTAAAAATGTATATATTAAGTACAAAATTTTCTTGTTTTAAAAATATTTTTGATCATCGGCATCTATCGAAAAAATTACAAAATTTTGCTTCAATTTTACAATTCTAAAATTGAAAATTTCTCATTTTCGGATCATTATTTTAGAATGAAAACAACAAGTATCATAATTCATATTTTTTATTTACAGAGATATTTAATGTCACTATCCTCAGAAGCAATGCAGACGAATTTAAGAAAGTCCTTCTTTTTCTATAACTAGTCGAACTTTGCTCTTATGTGAAAAAATGCAAATTTTGAAACCAAATATCTGAAAAGGGACTGAATGTTTTCTTTTGAAAATTTTATGTAACATTAACCGTATTCTTATTGACAAGTGGCAGGAATTACATGAGTGATATCGGAGCGGTTTTTGGGATATGGAGTTGTTCCCGCGGGCTGTATTTGTAAAAAGAAATCAATACAAAATCCATAATATTTTTTTTGTTTGTAACCGTAGCGAAATAATTTAAAAAACATTGTATTGAGTTATCATGAGACTATATTTTGGTATGTATTGATATTCTATTATATATTTTAATAAATACCAAAAATTCATCTCAAGGTCATTATATGTTTTTTGCGAATACGAATATTCGTTACATCACTACTATAAACTACTAATCACTTATAAAAATCACTATTCACTTATAAAATTATTTGTGTATAAATAAATAAAAAAGTAAATAAAAACACCAAAGTTTTGTATTAAAAACCACTTTTCACAAATAAAAACAATAAAGATTTGTAAAAAACAAAAAAAAATCAATTCCATGCGAATATACGAGGAAAATAACACTCTCCAATCAACTTATTATACACAAAATACCTAAATATATAAATCAACTAAGATACTTCACGAAATTTACAAACGCGAATTTTAATGTTCCGTTTTATGAAGATCGCGATATATTACTTGTTATCGCCTCATAATACAGACCGAACTGTACTAAAATATTTACTACGCATGCGCGACAGAACCGCGGGACTTTCCGAATTACTTGAGAAAATATGGTTTGAGCCAAAGTGCGGAGGGCTTTTGTTTTTTTATAAATTAACATGTTGGATTATGATAAGTCGGGATTTCAAGAGATGTCACTGATTGCCTAATGTGTGAAGAATACACACAGTTGATTTCTATACTAGTATACCTATATGTAGATAGAATACAACATAAATAAGTCGCGATATCACCGGTGCGATGTTGGCGGTCAGGGCACTGTTTTTTGTGATATCACCGGTGATACGTTGGCGGGCGAAGTGTTAAGTACACTTTTGAAAAATACAAATATTGGATATCAGTTAAAGAGAGGTGGAAGCAAAATTTCTCATTTGTTTTATATGGATGACATTAAATTATATGCACCAAATCATACTAATTTAAAAAGAGAAAAAATAACAAAAATTTTCACTGAAACGATTAAAATGGAATTTGGTCTTGATAAATGTGCAATTTTAAATGTAAATAAATAAGGAGAAATTACACAAGCACCAAATATTGAAAGAGATGTAATAAATATTAAGGTGTTAAATTTAGATGATCATTATAAATATTTGGGCCTAAATGAATTATTATGTTTAGATCATAAAGTATCATTAAGAATTTTTTTTTTATAAGATGCAAAAAAGTTTTAAATACATACCTATCGGGACACTATAAAATTAGGGCAGTTAATACATGGGCAATTCTTTTATTATTGTATACATTTGGGATACTCAAATGGAACCAGACAGAGCTGAATGTCAGAACTGGATGTCAAAATTCAGAACCACAATGACAAGGTATCGTATACATCATCCAAGATCATCTATAATGAGACTCTACCTCCCAAAGAAATTGGGAGAAAGGGGCTTATTGAATATTAAAAATTTACACAATCAAGAAATTCAATCTTTAAAATTTTTTTTTTCAAAATTCTAGTAACAAAGATGGATATGATGAAATAATATCTTGTGATCAGGGTTATTCACCTTTGTGTTTGTCGAACTCTAGTGTCTCACTACCGATATTGAATAATGATGATAGAATGGACATATGGAAATCCAAGTCTCTCCATGGTCGATTCTATGAAGTGTTAACATCTCAGAATGTTGATACTGTGGATTCGGTCCATTGGTTGAGATTTGGAGATCTTTTTGGCGAAACGAAAGGATTTGTTTGTGCCATTCAAGACCAAGTAATAAGCACAAACAATTATTCTAAATTTATAATGAAACAAAATATTTCGGATAGATGCAGAGCCTGTTATCGGGAGGGAGAGACATTAAGACATATTTTGTCTGGATGTTCTCTTTTTTCCGGAACAGACTATTTGAAAAGACATGATCAGGTAGCAAAAATATTACATCAAAATTTAGCTTTGAAATTTAAATTAATTGAAGAGGAATCAAAATTACCATACTATAATTATTGTCCAGTATCGGTACTTGAAAACAATGACACTAAACTCTACTGGGATCGACCAATTCAAACTGATCGAACTATTCCAGCTAATCGACCAGATATTATGTTGGTTGACCGCAGATGCCGTAAAACATATATCATAGACATCACTATACCACACAATGAAAATTTAAATAAAGCTGAGCAAGATAAGATAATAAAATATCTTGATCTTGCTCACAAAATCAAAGATATGTGGAGAACACCAACCACAATCATCGTGCCTATAGTGTAGTCTGTGAATGGTTTAATACCTAAGAGTCTGTCAAACAATCTCAGAAAACTGGGAGTAGATGACAGGCTCAAATACAGCATGCAGAAGGCCGTACTTCTATCGTCCACCAGGATAGTGAGAAGGTTTTTGTCCCTGTAGCTCTGTAAGTGATCTCCCATGATTGTACTATTTCATAGAACATCATGGAAGAATCAACTCGAATAATGTTGGGGTTCTACATTTTGAATATAAATTTATTTTAATATTTTATGGTTTTTGTTATTTAATGTTATATTTAAATTTTATTGTTAATCTTATATTGTGTTCAAAATGTAGAATCTAATATTGTTTTGTAAAATAAATGAGATATAAAATAATAAACTTTATTGTACAAAATATTTGGATACAAATAATAAGGTTACATGGTATAAACGAATAATTTTGCACAATGGGCGAGCTTATCGCAGGGACGCGATATCTTCCAACTAATCCGTTATCTCGTTTTGAAGGTAAAATTTCCAGTTTAGGTTTATAATGAGGTAACAAATATGATGATAAAGCTATGAATCGTACGAATGTGTACAAGTGATGTCGCGGGTAAAAAAAACAGTTGTATGTCTGTGTATGATGATCAAAAGATCGGAAGACCTTCAATTTTCCACGAAATTGTGGAAAAAATTGAAAATGCGCTCCGTGACGATCGCAGATTGACTGTGGATGAATTTTCTGCGATATTTCTGGTATCTCCAGATCTCTACTACACGAAACCATCACAGAAACTCTCAGATATCGGAAACTGTCTGCGGGTCGGGTCCCAAAACAGCTGACAGACCAATAAAAGTTGAATCAAGTGGAGGCCGGGTAAAAGTTTTTGAGGCGCTGCAAACTTCATGGAGATGAATTTCCTTCAGATTACTATATCTTCACCTTCCTAAAGCTGCACATGGGTGCGAAAAGATTTTCAACCGACGAGAAGGTAAAGGAGGAGGTGGAGAAGTGGACGAAGGGGTTGGCAGGAAACTACTTCGAGGAAGGCATTAAAAAGTTGATACCTGCTTCACCACCTGCATGGAGAGGAATGGTGACTATGTCAAAAAATAGCTTACATATTGTGATGATCCTACCTATTTTAAACCATTCTAAGCTCCGAATTTGCAACATCCTAGCTTCTAAACTATACCTACTGTAATAATTGATTCCCAAACTAGAATTTACATCCCTATCCGACTAGCTAAGAATTGTATGAATTTTCGCATTGTTGCAAATATACGTACGAAGTATCGCATTCCTAATTGAATTAATTAACGAATTTTGGCCTTTCGTGATCGTCTAGATTTATCTATTAACTATTTTCATAGATTTGGACCCAGTACGTTGTGTTTTGACGATAATTTTACCTACGTTGTGTATTTTTAGAACGCAAAATAAGTCACCTGAAATATACATTTCAATAATCAAAAAGAACAACAAAATCACAAAATCAATAAAACAATTTAAACATGAATTTTGCTACATATTAACTCTGAGATCAACTTTGACGTCAGATCACTTACCTTGAGATACTGTAAAATAACATAATAAAAATAGTGCACAATAAAACATAACGAAATATAACATAACAATCATCATAACATAAAATTCAAATAATATTATTCTATATCATTACGAGAATGTTGTATGGTAACTGGTTGCCGATCTATGTCCCTACATAAGATAACCATTTCATAGTTTCTATAGCCGATGTATGTACATATGTTCTACAACATACCTACTAATTCGTTGCGTCGTAAAGGACAGTGGCGCACCCAAAAACATAACTTTATTACTTTTGAATATTAATTAAATTTCGACACAATTGCTATGACATCATTTTCAGAGACTAACTACCATGTTAGTGCATGGAAAGCATGCTGTGTCCATGCTAAAGGAGCGCCACCTTCGCTCCCTCACGTCTCAAAACTCGCCATGCCGTACTTTGAGCCCGAGTGCACTAATCTACACCCCGAATATATAAAATAATATATAATATGTATACTCATTTGAACATGCAGCTATATATAATAAGAATAATTATAAATATATGTTAAGAAGCTTTGTCTAGGACCCTGGCGGGAAACGGGGCAAGACCCATATTGACCCTTGTCTCAAAAGCTGAATCGAAGAGATAGGAGCAGGGCTTGCTAACGGTACACCTACATTTCGAAGCAGGATTAGGACTGAAATTGTTAGTATATAGTATATGTTTCTACAAAGTACATAATACGTCTCGTGCATAATTGTATAATAATAATGATAAATATGTGGTTACGAATAGATCAAACCCACACTATAGACACTAGGTAGCTAGTCTAGTGTCGATAGGCAGAAGGGATCCATATCCATAAGGTAATCTCGACAAGATTTAGCTATAAAAGACTACATATTTATGGTGAGGTGAATTTAGGAATCATGTAAGTCAAATAAAAATATATTAAGACCAATAAATACATAAATATTACTTATGATTAGTGTCATGCAAAATATCAAATTTGTTCCTTCCATGATATCGCAGCAATTACAGCATGTTGAATAAGTAGAAAAATCCAGTGAGTTCGTAGAATACAAATGACATTCGACGATAAAATATGTAATTAAATTAATAATCAAATAATATCCTGATCAACGTACAACTTCTCTCCAAACTGCATAATCTTTCGTTATGGTAAAATAAATTAAATAAAAGTATAATATTAGGTGGGTCGGTACGTCACTGCCGTCGGTCTAGTATTAGGTTTGTGGGACGGCGCTATATAAATCCAGTCATAGGTACATACATACATATAATAATACTGAAAATAGGCATATATATAACACATAATTCCTTCGTTTTCAAAATCTGTAAAATAATAAATCCTTGTGTACGACGACTACTTTGTAGACAACAATATCCTCCTAAATATCACGACACCTAGATATAAATAAATTAATAATATTGAAAAATCTTATCTTATGACAGCCGGCAGGATCACGGACTTTAAATGTTAATTAAAAGTAATTTATGATGATCTTCATATATTCCCAAATGTGGAAATATCACTAAAATATAATGTATTAACTACTACGAAGGTGGGTAAATAAAAATATTAAAATATGTCGAATTCAAACACTGAGATTAATATGAGTCCCACCTCTCCTAGGCTCAAAACTAAACTGCCAAGAGTAATATGTGTCCTCTCTTCAGATCCTGAAAATGTCGACCCAAAGCAACAAAAAAAAAACTACATCCATCTCTTCCGGACACACACCAAAATATACCTGTCTCTGTCTCCTACATAGATAGCTTGCCATCCACTTGAATCAAACTAAGTTCCATCCCTTTATTAATTACCTACTACAAATATTCCATCTAGGTATACGAAAATAATATATACCGCCTTGTATATATTCAATTCATCACATACCCCCCCTTGAGATTACGCTGAAGACAAAATGGCTGAGGCATTATCTCACAACCAATTATTTATTTTCTAATTATTTTTCACAATTATTTAATTCCAACTTCCGAGTCCGCCACTGTATATTCCGATAGGTCGTAGGTACCTCGTCAGCTGTGCTCCTCTATTCAAGTCATCAATAATAATAATACATGCATGCACATAATACACCGATGCGTCCACTTGAGAAATACTCGTTCAATATTATTGTCCCAACATAACATAACATTTTAATATTCTGTTATATTTTATTATTTCGAGTTTTGTTATTATTTTATGTCATCACATCTATAGAACATAAAATAGTAATAACAAGTTTGTCCCAATACTTAAATATCCAAGTTGCATTTTGTTAAAATTCGTTTCATGTGATCATATTCACACATCATTATAATTATCCATAGTACTTGTGGTTCCCTATAGTCCATATATGCATTCTTCAGGGTGATTCAATTCGCTGGTAACACCAATCTTGTACTACTCGCCAGATGTCTCATATCCATGATTCCTTTGCCGATGCAGCCAGTAGTCCTGCAGCACACAAATAGATACGCAAATCGTCCTCTCCGTACCGACACAAATTCAAGACATTCAAAAACGGCTGCAAACCTCATCGCTGTATCCAAGATGCTAAATGTCTTAATTTCCTAGAACACCCGTCCTACCACAGGACACACGAAGACTCACGGAAAAAAGTGGGAGACCAACTCTCCACCGGCAACCCATCCTAAATAACCATTCATCTCTCAGCACCATCACGCTGCGTCTCAAATGGGGTAGACAGAGAGAACCGAACGCCAAATACTTCCATCTTGGCATGCACCCTTCGCTTCCACCACTGCCATACAATTTCCCACACAATGCATACCGATTTCTCCCACTCAACACGCGGCCGTCCATAAGAATTTGATCCATGTGATCAAGCCACATAATTCTGCAAATTGTGCAACATCCTCCAGCTAACCAGCAAAATGCGTGATAATGTGTTGACAATGTGCCTAAATAATATCAAACGCGAACAGCTAACTCAAAATACCTATAATTACGTAAATTAAATCACCTATAATAATACCACAAATAATTAAAAGAAAGATAACATACAATGGTCTTGAACATCCAGGGGTAAGTGGTGGGAACCCCTCCCTCAATGTGTTTACGCACATTCACGCATATAAGATACATAACACAATATTCCACGAACGAGCTGCATTGATGATACCTACATAATACATCCCAATATGTTATTCTATAATAGGTACGTAGAATTCCCCTTGTCTCCAATATTACAGTAACCAAATGTATATACCTACATATTAGGTATTTATAAATGAATCGTCCTCATTCATTTCAAAAGTCCTGAAAAAAAACACTTAAGTTTCTATTTCAAACTATCACACACACAACTAAATATAATATATTTACACACAACTATAACCACAAAGGTACATATCATAATATTCGTTCCACTTGTAAAATAATAATAACTAAACACTTTATAGTTCACATTTAAATAACTTCACTCTAACACTCTCGAATAATATTATTACAATATTTGACACCACAATTTTAAAATTATAACACATTAAATTTTAAATAATATTCCATTTGTAACATCGATAGATCCGCAAGTGAATCTCAACCTGTTACATCATAGCGTTGTCCTTTCTTCTTACATTAGTCCTCTCCAGCAATTTATGTTATTGTACACCACTCTCTTTTGGGTTAACAGAGAGGATCCAATGCTACATAATCTCATCACATCACCCTTCTGGCCTCCAACAAAACTACTATCATCGCTGTCCAAACTTTTCACCAAGTTTCTTGCAAGTAAATCATGTTGGTATCCTACCAACAGATATTCAACTCAAATATCTCCTATATAACCTCGTATACTTTATGTCTCAGATTTCCTTGTTCCATTCAGATAATATCATCAAATCAGTCTTATAGTTTAACAACCACTGATTGCATACATCCCGTTAGGTACTATAATATACCGTATACCTTTCTGCTTGCATCTTTATTTAAAACTATAGTTTTTTTTTGTCATTCCAGTAATAATATTATTTCCTATCTCGTTCTTGGTTTAGAATAATATAACGTTTTAATCATTATTATATCCTAGGATTCATAGGTTGTAGGTACATCTTATTTCTCTATTTGGAAGACGATGTATTATATCGGCGAACATCAACCTCTTTTCTCCTTAGAACATTTTCATAAATGAGTATTCTCTTGTCCTCAATTTTGAAATGATAGATACCACCTTTCAGGGTATACAAAGAGTTCCAACGTTTCCTAAAACTCAAGATCCTGGAATGCCCCTCCTGGTTTAAAAGAGTCTGCTTTCCGTGTAGACTGTCTTCCCTCTAAGCCGATCATTCCCCCCTTAGCCTGTAAGAATGAATATTCACTATTTCTTCCAGCTAACCGTTTAACATATAACTGTAAAAATAATCACCTAAATCGTGATTTTATCAAAACCCATCATTCGATTATTACCTATATACTTATCCGCTTCATTCATATATTGTATTATGTATGTTATCAGATACTCATAAAATCTGGTCTAATATTATTTCAAACTCAATAATATATTCACCATTCATACCTCGATCATAAATTTATTTCACACCCCAAATAATTAACTTGACAAAATTCTAAAATTTATAAGCAAACCACTTAACTTACAAATACTGTAAAATGTTAAGACCATATTCCTCAAGAAATAATAATACTGTACCTACCTATTCTAGTCCCTAACAAACATGTACTTGATACATATAACTAACATCAACTATATACCTACCTATTATTTATCCATTTTACCCAAATACTATAATATCTAAAAATCCTAAAAACTCTAGTCATATACCCATATACATAAAATAAACTCCACATACCTAATATTCATGTTAACACGTCTACTTGGGAATATGTATAATATTCCATTTTTCTAACACCAAATCTACTTATGAAAGTACATATTTTTGGTACCTATATACATTATTGAATAAACTAAAGAACTATTCATAAGGACATAATTCCAAATGAACTCTTAAGGGTTCACCATTCTTATGTATAATGTAAGATATATACCTATAGATAGCCAAACATAAATATAATATGTTGCCGAATTTGCCTAACACTATAATCCATGGGTAACCAACCCGCGGTTCTCGAAGTAAAAAATCAACAACCAATTTCCTCGCTACATCTACCAAGAATAAATTTTATTCCTCCCCTCAAAAACCAAACACATTCCTCTGTCCATAACCCAGTTCTACTCCTCAAAACCCATTTATGCTCTCCCCCCCTCCAATATTCATGATTTTAGTTATTTATCATCGCAAACCCAAAACCCACTTCTACTCCGTAAAAACCCAGTTTATGTCTGCAATGACAGACATAATATTCTGGTCCAAGGCACCATTTGTGATGATCCTACCTATTTTAAACCATTCTAAGCTCCGAATTTGCAACATCCTAGCTTCTAAACTATACCTACTGTAATAATTGATTCCCAAACTAGAATTTACATCCCTATCCGACTAGCTAAGAATTGTATGAATTTTCGCATTGTTGCAAATATACGTACGAAGTATCGCATTCCTAATTGAATTAATTAACGAATTTTGGCCTTTCGTGATCGTCTAGATTTATCTATTAACTATTTTCATAGATTTGGACCCAGTACGTTGTGTTTTGACGATAATTTTACCTACGTTGTGTATTTTTAGAACGCAAAATAAGTCACCTGAAATATACATTTCAATAATCAAAAAGAACAACAAAATCACAAAATCAATAAAACAATTTAAACATGAATTTTGCTACATATTAACTCTGAGATCAACTTTGACGTCAGATCACTTACCTTGAGATACTGTAAAATAACATAATAAAAATAGTGCACAATAAAACATAACGAAATATAACATAACAATCATCATAACATAAAATTCAAATAATATTATTCTATATCATTACGAGAATGTTGTATGGTAACTGGTTGCCGATCTATGTCCCTACATAAGATAACCATTTCATAGTTTCTATAGCCGATGTATGTACATATGTTCTACAACATACCTACTAATTCGTTGCGTCGTAAAGGACAGTGGCGCACCCAAAAACATAACTTTATTACTTTTGAATATTAATTAAATTTCGACACAATTGCTATGACATCATTTTCAGAGACTAACTACCATGTTAGTGCATGGAAAGCATGCTGTGTCCATGCTAAAGGAGCGCCACCTTCGCTCCCTCACGTCTCAAAACTCGCCATGCCGTACTTTGAGCCCGAGTGCACTAATCTACACCCCGAATATATAAAATAATATATAATATGTATACTCATTTGAACATGCAGCTATATATAATAAGAATAATTATAAATATATGTTAAGAAGCTTTGTCTAGGACCCTGGCGGGAAACGGGGCAAGACCCATATTGACCCTTGTCTCAAAAGCTGAATCGAAGAGATAGGAGCAGGGCTTGCTAACGGTACACCTACATTTCGAAGCAGGATTAGGACTGAAATTGTTAGTATATAGTATATGTTTCTACAAAGTACATAATACGTCTCGTGCATAATTGTATAATAATAATGATAAATATGTGGTTACGAATAGATCAAACCCACACTATAGACACTAGGTAGCTAGTCTAGTGTCGATAGGCAGAAGGGATCCATATCCATAAGGTAATCTCGACAAGATTTAGCTATAAAAGACTACATATTTATGGTGAGGTGAATTTAGGAATCATGTAAGTCAAATAAAAATATATTAAGACCAATAAATACATAAATATTACTTATGATTAGTGTCATGCAAAATATCAAATTTGTTCCTTCCATGATATCGCAGCAATTACAGCATGTTGAATAAGTAGAAAAATCCAGTGAGTTCGTAGAATACAAATGACATTCGACGATAAAATATGTAATTAAATTAATAATCAAATAATATCCTGATCAACGTACAACTTCTCTCCAAACTGCATAATCTTTCGTTATGGTAAAATAAATTAAATAAAAGTATAATATTAGGTGGGTCGGTACGTCACTGCCGTCGGTCTAGTATTAGGTTTGTGGGACGGCGCTATATAAATCCAGTCATAGGTACATACATACATATAATAATACTGAAAATAGGCATATATATAACACATAATTCCTTCGTTTTCAAAATCTGTAAAATAATAAATCCTTGTGTACGACGACTACTTTGTAGACAACAATATCCTCCTAAATATCACGACACCTAGATATAAATAAATTAATAATATTGAAAAATCTTATCTTATGACAGCCGGCAGGATCACGGACTTTAAATGTTAATTAAAAGTAATTTATGATGATCTTCATATATTCCCAAATGTGGAAATATCACTAAAATATAATGTATTAACTACTACGAAGGTGGGTAAATAAAAATATTAAAATATGTCGAATTCAAACACTGAGATTAATATGAGTCCCACCTCTCCTAGGCTCAAAACTAAACTGCCAAGAGTAATATGTGTCCTCTCTTCAGATCCTGAAAATGTCGACCCAAAGCAACAAAAAAAAAACTACATCCATCTCTTCCGGACACACACCAAAATATACCTGTCTCTGTCTCCTACATAGATAGCTTGCCATCCACTTGAATCAAACTAAGTTCCATCCCTTTATTAATTACCTACTACAAATATTCCATCTAGGTATACGAAAATAATATATACCGCCTTGTATATATTCAATTCATCACAATATGTACTAGGGTAACCACGTCTTTCTCTGTTCAAATAAAAAAAAATGTAGCATACAAAAATTCAGTACACTTACTTTCTGGATATCCCTCGTGAGTAGAATTGCCATATCAATAGGCGTATCCAAAATAGTAAGAAATTGACAAAATTTGTGTTAAAGTTTGGGAAATGTGTAGAAAATTGGCGTCAAAGTGGAAAGCTGCCCTATTATTATTATCATCCTAAAAATGTCACCCTGCACTGAGACCATAATAGCTTTTGGACAAGGCTATCTCAGCAGAAAATATATGTTAGGCCACTTAATATAAGGTAAACAAGAAGAACATGAACCATTTCAAATTGCTAAGCTGCTGCCCCCCTCTTCCAGAAAGAATTTACTGTAAACTGTTATTAAGAAATCAAAGAAAATAAATCCAGTACATTTGAAGTTAAGAAAATATATTATAATTAGGTACCAACTTCCTGCTTATAATTTTTTTGAAAATTTTCCCTCGATGACGTACATAATTGACAACTATTATATTAACCATAATATTTTCTTTCCAGCTACTCTTCAAAAGCAGATATGTTTGTAGTTGGCTGCAGTACTGGTGAAGTTATACTTTGCCAAACAACTACCGCTAAGAAAATAACTGGTTTGTAATTCAGATGTTTATTATGTGTCTACATATATGTACAGTGGCGGTTCTAACTTATGTGGGCTCTGTGCGGATCAAATTCTGCTCAAAATAATTTCACAAGGGCTAAGGTATTTTCAACTTAAAAAATTGGATATCTTCAGTGTGTTGACCGCTATTCTATCTGAATTTTATTTTAATTGTGGAAAGATTTTTCTTGCGGGAGCCTTTCAGACAATCTCTGAGCTTTAACTCAAATAACAAGAAGTCTACGATTAGGGTAACAATTAGACTACTATTTTTGTAACATTCACGGGTGAGGACGGTACAGAAAACTACCCTTAAAGTGTTTAATAAAAACAAGTCCCATTTATTTGACTGGTGTGTCCCAATGGCCAGTGTACCATTTATGATGTATAAATAGATAAATAGAAAAAATAAATTTTTATACTGATTTTGTGAAGATTTCTGAAACAACACGAAAAATATACAATGAAAGAAAATCTCATTGGATGTGTAGGATTTATATCTTTTTATGAAGGAAAGAATTATTTAAAAAAAATGGTATTTGAAATTGTGTTTAAAGTAAAATTATCTCAAACTATTTTGTTTATATATTTTATTATTAGTTTGATGCATATGTGTAGCATATTTATGAATGAATTTTATTTGTCAAAAGTAATTCCACGCATATTGAACCATACCTACAAATGGTACAATTACTACAACCATACTTACAAATGGTACAATTACTACAACCATACTTACAAATGGTACAATTACTACAACCATACTTACAAATGGTACAATTACTACAACCATACTTACAAATGGTACAATTACTACAACCATACTTACAAATGGTACAATTACTACAACCATACTTACAAATGGTACTATTACTACAACCATACTTACAAATGGTACAATTACTACAACAATGTTCAAACAAAATTTCAAGCAATTAAATGTTTTTCAAAAAGTTAATTAAGAAACCTTAACCCTAAAGGTACTCATTTTGAATGCTTTGTTACTACATCAGGTATAGACATTCTCATGAAACTTTAGAAACCTTAACCCTAATGGTACTCATTCTGAATGCTTTGTTACTACATCAGGTATAGACATTCTCATGAAACTTTGCCTAAACACCTAATATTGTAAACAATTAATAATTTATTTTTTTTTATTTCAAAACTAAGGTATCAAGTTTAAAAACAATATATTATTATATCTAATGTTTGTATCCATATACATTTTGTAATGATGAATAATGTGTGATAACCATTTAGTTATTATTTTAATATGATAAAATGCATTTCCTATACACTCAGCATAACATCAGAAACTTAAAAAATCATGTTGTATTATTTTCTAATGACGTTTGGGGGCAAAAAAAAACACATTTGTTTTACGTAAAATATGTAAAAATAACAATAATTTGTTTATTCACATATTTGTTATTTATTTATTTACATATATATATATATTAGAGATGAAACGGATATCCGGTAACTATCCGGTATCCGGCCTAAATTTGCTATCCGGCCGGATACCGGATAGTACCTCAATATCCGGCCGGATACCGGATATTCAAAAACTACGACAATTTCCTATAATAAAATGCAATACATTATACTTTGTGAGGTAAATATCAATAAAATGGCTTATAATTATGAGATCTTTTATTTAAAGTCGGAAAATTTACAATTACACAATATACAGCTCTTGTTCTTCTTCTTATCAAAGAAAATATTTTGAATTAATAGTCAACAACTTAATACTCAAAATTAACAAGTGGTAAATTATGGTGAATAAAGACTAAATTTTCAGCGTTCGCAGGCAACAAGCGATTTCGGTTGTTTTCGTAGACCAGGCCAGCTTCGGAAAACAGCCTTTCGCTATAAACACTGCTGCAAGGAGCTGAAAGGTACACTTTGGCAAACTTTGTCAAATGTGGATATTGTTTCGAGTTAATCGCCCACCAAGTGTAAGGATCGCAGCTGCGATCATTTCGAACTGAGTTCAAATAGTAGTCGATCTCGCTTGCAATTGGGTTTTTCTCTTGATTGCGACAATGACTATTGTTTTCATTCGCCACTTCATTGAAACAATCCCAAAAAGTGTCGTGAGATTCTCGAGTAACATTCGAATCAGTTTCGTTTCCTCTATTTCTTTTAGCAGGCGTTGGAGACGGCGATGAACTACCACTGTTAGAAGACTCGTCGCAAGTATTTTTTCTTCTTCTTCGATGGCTCTACAGCTCATATCGAGCCTTGGCCTCTGTCAACTTTCGCCTCCAACTCCTCCTGTCTGCCGCTGCCGCCTTCCAGTTTGCTGCCTGTAGTAAGTGGTTGGCATCCTTCTTCACCTCGTCTTCCCATCTCAGCCTAGGTCTGCCAACTCTTCTTCTCCCTCCAGGATGACCCTCAAGGATCCTTTTTGGTACCCGTGAAGACGGCATTCTCTGCACATGTCCGGCCCACCTTAGCCGGTTCAGTCTAGCATGTACAGAGAGCCTGGGAGCCTTATAGATATTATACAACTCATCATTGAATCTTATTCTCCAGGCTTCGCCATCGTTCACAGGGCCCAGGATTTTCCTTAGTACTCTCCTTTCAAATCTATCCAGCATCTCTGCTGAGTTTGCTGTCATTGTCCATGCCTCACACCCATATGTCACAACTGTTCTAATTATAGTTTTGTATAGTGTGATTTTTGTTTTTCTGTGGACATTTTTCGATTTGAGTACTGGGAGAAGTGAGAAGAATGTTTTGTTTCCCGTCGCTATTCTTTTTCTGATCTCTACATGATCCTCATTGTCTTTTGTGATGGTTGATCCTAAATACGAAAATTCATCAACCACCTCGAAGTTATATCTTTCTTTGAATTGGGCGACATATAGAGGGATGTTTCTCGTACCTCTAGACTGTTTCATTATTTTGGTTTTGCTTTCATTAATTTCTAGACCTATATCTTTGGCTGTCGTTTCTAATGGATCAAAGACTTCTTCTATGGCTGTCAGGGATCTTCCTACTATATTGAGATCATCCGCATATCCAACTATCTGGCTGCTTTGGAAGTATATGCAAGGGTTTGTATTGTTATGGTATGTCTGGCGTCCCAACTAGCAAAAAGGTTATATAACAATAAAATTATACGATCTTAAGTCCTTTAACTGTTATATTAAAGTGTTTCCGTAACTACGACGTCGTAAAGAAGTTATCATTCGACGATTAAGTTATATAGTCTTAAAGTCATATAAAAACGTCGAGTAAACGTGTATTCAACTAATTAATACAACTAATCGTATATTGGTGTCAGGAAAACCTTTATATAACATCAATATATAACCTTTTAGTCGAGTAAACGTTTCAGTTATATAAACGTCACCAAATAGATAAAATAGTCATATAAGTTTCATTTAAACGACTTTTATACGAGTCATAATCGTGTAAAAGGTTCCGAACCACCATAATATAACCATAATATTTTGGGCAAAATGGCGATGATAAATAAGTTATGTAAACGTTTGTTTATATGACATGTCGTTATGTTGTCGTCGATTAGAAGTCGCTGCATAACTTCAGAAAGATGGCGGAATTTTCGTTAGATATTATAATTAATAATTAATTTCACATTCCTTATTGCTGACAAATTTGAAAGGGGCATTATTATTATAACATAAATATACCCATAGTTGACGAAAAAAATAAATTCCCAAAAGAAATTAAGAGTGGGTATAGTAATATTCGACACAGCGCATGTATTGATGAAGAGTTCAACTAAATTTATACTCTATCTGTTAACTTAATATTATATTTTAATATGAAAATTACCTATCTTTTGTTTTGTCACTCGATCCTGTCACTTTCTGTATATACTGTTGGAAGAATGTCGTATAACACGAATAATTCACCTTTTTACGACATTTACGTAACGAAATAGTCGCATAGATGTATGGAAGAGACCATTATACAACGATTTTAGTCGCGCTGTCACCACTACTCGACGACTATGTAACTATAATTAGTCATCAATAAACCATAACACAACCACTATACGATTAAAAAGTTATATTATTTGGGCCCCTTTCGGGTCATATAGACGTTTATATGACAGTTATATAACATGTGTAGCGACGTTTTCTCGACCACAATTTTGCTAGTTGGGGTATGACGTATTCTAGACTTAGATTGAAAAGAGTGGGCGCTAGTCCATCACCCTGCTTGAGACCTTGGGACACTATGAATTCATCTGTGAGCTCTCCTCCAACCTTCACTCTACATTTCGTGTTGCTCATGGTTGCTTTAATTAGCCTAACTAACTTAGCGGGTATTTTGAATGTCAGTAATATGTTGTACAGTTTCTCTCTCTTAATACTGTCATAGGCCTGTTTAAAGTCAATGAACAGTTGGTACAGGTCCACATCAAACTCCCAGCACTTACTAAGTATTTGGCGTACTGTAAATAGTTGATCACTTGTTGACCTATCCCTTCTGAATCCGGCCTGGTATTCTCCTATGATATTCTCTGCATAACATTCAACCCTCTCCTTGAGTATAGTAGTTAGCAGCTTATAGGCAGTATTTAACAGCGAGATTCCTCTATGATTATCACATTTGAGTTTATCCCCTTTCTTGTGGATGGGACATATGATACTCATTTGCCACTCTTCAGGAATTGTCTCTAAATCCCATATCTTAAGCAGCAATCCATGCAGCAGTCTGTGAAGGTGTTCATTTCCATATTTCAAGAATTCTGACGGTATATTATCTATCCCAGGTGACTTATTATTCTTCATCATTTTCAAGGCCAACTTTACCTCAGTAAGAGAGGGGGGATTAATTTCCTGATCATCTTCTATGGGTATTTCCGTCGTTTCGTTTGCCATGTCTAGATTCGGATTCAAAATTTGTTGGAAATATTCTCTCCATGTATGTTTTATCTTTTCCGGGTCCGCTATTATGTTTCCCTCTTTATCTCTACATAAACTAGTGTTCGGTTTGAAGCCCTTTTTGAACACATTGACCGCTTTATAGGCTTGTCTCGTATTACTGTCCACAAAATCTTGTTCCATCTTAAGCAGTATACCATTCATATAAGCCCTCTTCTTTTTCCTCAATACTTTGTTGGCTTCTCTTCTGGCATTCTCGTAGTCCTGTCTTTTATTTCTTGTGCCTCTTTCCAGATATAGTTTTCGCAACATATTCTTTTCGTCTATCTTCTGCTTGCATTCATCGTCAAACCAAGGATTTCTACATGCTCTCGGTCTATTTCCTATTCCTGTCTCCGCTGCAGTCAGGATAGCATTTTTAACCTTTTCCCAGTCATCTTCTAATGTCTCGTGGGAAATCGCATCTCCTAGTTCATCAGGCAGGGTTTCTGCAAGGCTATTATGATATTGTTCCATGCCTTCGGGTGTTTTAAGTGCTTCTGTATTGAATTTTGGTGCACTTTGTTGTTTGCCTGATTTGATGCTTGAAATACGATTCCTAAACGTACCTACTACCATGTAGTGGTCTGAATCACAGTTAGCGCCTCTGTATGTTCGGACATTCATAATGCTAGAGGCTCCTCTTTTCTCTATTAGTATGTGATCTATTTGATTGTGATGTCTCCCATTTGGTGAAGTCCATGTCCATTTATAGATATCTCTTCTAGGAAATTGTGTTGACGATATTACCATATTCCTTGATTCTGCAAAGTCTATCAACCTGGATCCGTTGTCATTACTTTCTGTATGCAGACTGTGCTTTCCTGTAATGTGTTGATATGATGTATCTTTGCCAACCTTTGCATTGAGATCTCCTATGACAATCTTTATATCATTGGAAGGTACTGAATCGAATACCTGTTCTAATTTCTGGTAAAAGGTATCCTTGACTACATCTTCCTTGTCTTCAGTCTCTGCATGTACGTTGACCATTGACACATTGAAAAACCTTGTTCTAATACGGAGGACACATATTCGTTCATCTACAGGCTTGAAGTCGATGATGCAATTTTTGGCCTTTTTATCCACTATAAATGCAACTCCGAACTCATGATGCCTTGAGTTACTACTGTGTAGTATTGTGTGAGTTCTATTGTCAAATGTATCACTGCCCAGCCATCTTGTTTCTTGAACTGCCAGAATATCCACTTTATACTTTATCATCTCGGCTGTCAATTCACCAAGGGCTCCGGTCCTATACAAAGTACGTACATTCGTTTGCCAGGTCTAGTCCGGTTTTCAGTCCTTGTCCGAGGCTCAGTATCCGGTTTCGTAATCCTAACTTTTCACGGGGAGAAGTTATCGGCCTCTCGCCCAACCCCCTACCAGGAGGACCAGGGTTTTCTGTTAGAGTTTTCCATCTCTTAGCTGGGGGGGTTCCGGTTTTATGGCGCCGGAAACTCGCCATTCATCCTCTCCTATCTGCTATGGCTGATGGTATTGCCAGTGGCCACATTGCCCAGGGCTCACGGGGCCTAAGAGACCACTCGAGGACGCTAGGAGTAGGACTATTGGTAGTGTTGCTGATGGAATGCAACTGTGGCTTTACACGGTATTTAATGACACATATTGTCCAGCACAATATACATCTCCGTGACCCTACCAAACTTTGAGCCCCAGTTTTTATGTACTCCAATATGATCTTCTGTCGCGCTCTTTCAGCTTCAAATGTACCCAAATAGTTTTTCTTAAATCTGGGGTCTAAGAAAGTTGCAATAAGGTAGTTCGGATCTTCTCCCAAGGAGCTAAAACGAGATTCCAATTCAGCTTTTAGGGAGGCTCTCATACGAGGTAAGTCAGCTGTTCGTGGTGTAGTCTCATCCTTTTGTAAGTATTTTTTTAATGCAGCTACATGCGGTATAACTTCGGATATGCAAGAGAGGCCAGAACTTGTGATTTTTGTTATTTCCTCTAATGGCTTCAATAGTTTTACGCACTGCTCCATCATGCACCACTGATGAGTTGTTAAATTAGTGAGTGTGTCATGATCAGTCACATAAAGGGAGAACAAGCGTTCTGCCATATAGAAGGTAGAATTCCACCTTGTGTTGATATCCTGCACTAATTGATGTTCTGGTAAACTTAACTCCTTTTGAATCACCAATAGTTTTTATTTTGCTAAGTCCGAATGATTGAAGTGAGTTACGAGACGTCTACCTGTGGCAATCATGTCTGGATCTTTAATGACTCAGTCACAACCCTCTGAAGCGAATGAATGAAACATCTGACAGAATCATACTTCACCACTCGAACGCCTTTGACCATGTTAGCGCCGCTGTCATGAACAAGGACATGTACTTTGCTTTGCTCAATATCCCAGCGAGCTGCGATAGCATTGAGTTCTTTTGCTGTTTTCTCCTGTGTAAGATCCTGAAAACGGTTTCATAGCAAGAACTCCGTGTTGAAGCTGGAATTCTGGAGACAACCAATGAGCTGTAAAACTCAGGAAGCTGGAGTTATTATGCAAACACGTCCGTATATCAGAAGTGACAGAAACTATGGCAGCGTTTGAAATTTTTGTTTTGATTTTTTCATAAATTCTTTTGTAGATATCTGGAATGACATTTTGGGCCATATAAGTGCGGCTTGGCAATTCATAACGGGGTAAAGCTTGTTGAAGGAGTCTTGTGAATCCAACCCTTTCTACGATACAAAGCGGCTCATTATCTAGTGCAATCATTTCTGCAATTAAATAATGAAATTTTTTCGCCTTTCTATCATTCACGTCCCAAAGCAGTTTTCTTTCAAATGTTTCCGACAAAGTTAGCTGCTTTTCTGTCGATGTCGAAGACGAACTTGCAACTGAGGCGGAAGGCTCCAGATAGGCGCGTAGATACGTCTCTTTCTTAACATTTTGTCAACAATAAAAACTTCTCTGGATGTTTTGATTTTAAATGATTACTCATGGCAGAAGTACCTGAGGGAAGATACAAAAAGAATATATCACAATTTGTCTGTCTAATCGGAAATAAGAGGTTAAAATTAGTAAGAAACTGAACATAAATTCATGCCATTATTCCATATAAAGTTAGGCAGAGCCTCGAATGAAACATAATGTTCACCAAAATCACTCTTAGCAAACAGGCGGTCATAATATGTCAGTTATAGCGGTGGGTTAATATTTCTCGAAACAATCGTAGTATTAATTAATAAGCGTGATTACTAAATTCATATTTTATTCAACTAATAATAAATAATAATATATATTAATTTAACTGTAAACAAAAAATAACCTAACACTCACGTACCTGCCTTTTCCCTTCTCCACCACAAGAAATTTGAAGTCGGCACAACAAACAAGCAGCAAACTTATTATTTTCACTGTTAATGTCGAAATATTGACAAATAGGCGATCTTTTTTTCACTGATGACATGATTCAGTTCAGTCAGATTACGCAGCAAGTAAACAACTAATTTAATTTTCGCTATTCAATCACACACTCACGCGATCACTCACGATGGCAACCGAAACCGCCCGAATTGATCCTATCGCGTTCGCCCCGTGCGGCGCTAAACTTGTCACAACATGCAACGAGACGATGGTCCAAATATCCGGCCATCCGGCCTCGCAGCTCGCCGGATATCCGGTATTCGGCCAAACAACTATCGGTTTCATCTCTAATATATATATGGCGTTAGCCTTTGACATGTTAACAATCAAATTAAAAAAGAAAACAACATAAAAAAACACAATTAATGTGTCAAATCAAAAATAGTCATAGGTACATTTAAATATTCATAATTATAATAATAATCAGATATTGTGTTGGTTGATCGCAGATGCCGTAAAACATACATCATAGACATCACTATACCGCACGATGAAAATTTAAATAAAGCTGAGCAAGATAAGATAATAAAATATCTTGATCTTGCTCACGAAATCAAAGATATGTGGAGAACACCTACCACAATCATCGTGCCTATAGTGTTGTCTGTGAATGGTTTAATACCTAAGAGTCTGTCAAACAATCTCAGAAAACTGGGAGTAGATGACAGGCTCAAATACAGCATGCAGAAGGCCGTACTTCTATCGTCCACCAGGATAGTAAGAAGGTTTTTGTCCCTGTAGCTCTGTAAGTGATCTCCCATGATTGTACTATTTCATAGAACATCATGGAAGAATCAACTCGAATAATGTTGGGGTTCTACATTTTGAATATACATAAATTTATTTTAATATTTTATGGTTTTTGTTATTTAATGTTATTTTTAAATTTTATTGTTAATCTTATATTGTGTTCAAAATGTAGAATCAAATATTGTTTTGTTTAATAAATGAGATATGAGATAATAATAATCATAAACATTAAAATTACTTCTTTCGTCTGCCCATTAAGCGATTTACTTTGAGACATCTTTTTAGAGTAAGATTATGAACACCCAGATCACTTGTAATGATAATGCAGTACTGACCGTCATATTCAACCAATTGATGTACCTGGATGTATTTGTGTAAATTGTTTCTATAATTATCGGGAGAAGGAGCAAACACTAAAACACGACTGTTTTTATGAAATATAAAACCTTTTATTCGACATTTACAATATTACAGACAACTCTGAGGTAAACAACAAAACCTCATGCACATTCACACAACCGACTATAGCAACAACTAGGTAACAACTGGCCCGCCCTCAGGACGCCATCCAGGCGCATCCGACTCTCACGTGCTGTCACTCTGCCAACTCACTCACACTCATACTCAAACATCTAACAAATAGTATAAATGAATAGTTATTCTTATTGAAGAATCACTTCAAAAGTGAAGTTTTAGTTTAAAATAATACCTAAATAATACTTTCTGTATATAATTACTTTTCATCGTAGGTTCTGGAGATTTTGATCCATATGTGTGTTGCTTAGAGCCTCATGGTGGATGTGTCTTAAGTTTATCATTTTCAATATCCAGTCGCAGAGATCTTCTCCTTACACTCGGAGCCGATATGGAAATTAGAGTATATATTGTGCCCCAGGTAAAATACACATGTAATATTATTCTCTAAGGTAGGTGACAGCCTGTATACCGGTACCGGACATAGACATAGTATTAAGTCGGTACCGGACATAGACATAGTATTAAGTGTTCCATTTTAAATACCTACATGTAGCGTGTAGCGTAATTATCACCTCACTAGTGGCCACAATCTCTTTGCTGCCACTATGGTCCCATCCACTTATTTGTAATTACTTATCAGTGTTTTACTAAGGGGAGACATAGCTAAGAAACATTTGATAGTACTTAGCGAAGCAAAATAATTGTTTAGCTCTCCACTTATTAAACTGGTATGCCTTTTTTGTTTGTCAGTTTTCGTACCACCAAAATTTTATTTTCATACCATTTTTATGTTCCCGACATTTCAAATTTGGTGTAGGAATCTAAGAAAATATCCTACTTCTTAAATTTAGTACCTATAGGTATACCCAAAAATAATATAGCTAAGTTTTTAAAACGTTACATCTAGGGACAGCATTGCCTGCTTCAATATTTATTTATTTATGGCTAATTAGCCTTTTACACAATATTTTACATAGGTACAATATCATAACAAAACAAGACATAGGTACCAAACACAAAGTTAACAAATCAATATTACAAACATACATCTATCATTACAATTTTAAAATAAAGCAACAGAAGGCAACCAAAATAAAATATCAATAGATAAAATTAACAGAATCTGAAATATGAAATTTTCCTAGTTTTCCAGTAAATGATATATTATAGTGTTTTATATTACAGGACTATCCAATCCAGATAATTTGTCTAGACAGGCAGTTGAGCAGTGCAGTTTGGATGGTTGGCAGTGATAGAATAGTAATAGGTGCCGTGGGACAGAATGATAACAATGCACATACACAGTTCACTCTTGAGGTGATATACAATATAATATCTATCTGATTGATACAACTTATAATATTATTTCTATCTATCTATCATCAGCTCATACACATTTATGTATTTGCTGTGTTGAAGGTGTAAAGTTTTACAAATCCCTTATGTGGTTTATACAAAAGCTGAAAATAATTGAGGGTGCTGCGACATTTAATGTTTGTAAAATGAAGCAGGCCTAGGTAACCACTAAATAATAATATTTTTTACTGTCTGGCCAAATAGTTCTATGGTTGTTGTTCTGTTGGATATGATTATTTGTGAAACAACGCGACAGGCGATATTCCAAATGGAAGGCCTCACGTACTGAGTCCAATTGGGAATCATATAGGAATCTAAGAAATCGCGCCAACCAACTTTGCAGGAACGCAAAAAAAGCGTACTTCAAAAGCAACCTACTCGACAACACTCCCAATACGATCTGGCCATTTCTGCGTTCACAGGGGTTAGGAAAAGTTGTCAGCAACTCATCTAATCAACCAGTCAATGTTAATACCCTCAACAGTTTTTTCTCTACACCACCCGTCATACTAGAAACCCATAAGAAACATGTAATACTTCAGCAAATTGAAAACATCTCAACATTTTCTCACCCCATTTTCTCATTTCAACCATTCACACGAGACGATGTCAAAAGAAACTTACTCAAAATAAAATCCAAATCAACTGGGAGCGACGGCATTACCATAAAATTTATACACTTGATTATTAATCAGGTAGTTGATGTTATAACATTTATGTTCAACTTTTCCATCTCTTCGTCAACTGTACCGTCATCCTGGAAGGAAGCTAACGTTATCCCCATTCCTAAAGTTGCCACACCACAAGAATCCAAAGACTATCGACCAATTTCTATCCTTCCCTGCCTCTCAAAAGTACTAGAACGGATGGTCTACAAACAAATTTTCCACTATCTTAACCAACATAATTTACTAAATCCCTTGCAATCAGGTTTCCGTGTACGTCACAGCACCACATCAGCCCTTACTCACATATCAGATGACATTAGACTAGAGATGGATAAAGGAAATCTTACCCTCCTAGTATTGTTGGACTTCAGTAATGCGTTCAACTCAGTAGATCATGATGTCCTGATAGGTTACTTAAAAAAGACTTAAGTTCGGAGACCCTTGTATCTCCTGGCTTGAATTGTATCTCACTGATCGACGACAACGTGTTAAACAATTAGATGAAGTATCCGATTGGGCTAACATTCATACGGGTGTCCCCCAAGGCGGAGTCTTATCACCCCTACTCTTTTCGTTGTTTATTGATACAATTTCCACCAACATTACCTGTAAATATCATATCGAGGGGTGAAAGGCTATTTGTTTTAAGCGACATTTTGTGAACTTTACAGGAGAGCAATTTAAAGTTATTTTTTTTAGAAAAAAAAATATTATAAAAAAACGATTATTCCTATTTAAAAACGTTCAAAGAACAGCATGTTTAAAAAAAATCAACACATATTTTGGCATAATTTTCAGTAATAATACCTTCAAAACATCCAAATTATGTGTCGCTTAATACAATTTGGCTTTTATCCGGAGTCAGGAAAAATGATTCAACCACCAACGGCATAAAACATTAATGAAGGGAAAAACGTTTTAAGCGACATCGCTGTAATTAATTAGTGGAAGGAATAACGATTTATCTGACATTGACCAAAGATAATTGAAATAGGCTATTTGTTTTAACAAGGTGTGGAATGAGGAGCTCTGCCCGAAAGATTGGAGAAATGGATCCATCGTGACACTTTTCAAGAAGGGAAACCCACTGGAATGCGGAAATTACCGTGGCATCACACTACTTAGTGTGCCCGGTAAAGTTCTCTCACAAATCATATTGAGTCGCATTCAAAAACCAGTGTTGGCATCTCTGAGAAAGCAACAATGCGGGTTTGTACCTGGCAAGTCCTGTTCGGACGCAATTTTTTGTGCCAGATGTGTACTCCAACAGTCGCAAGAGTTCAACTCACCGCTTGCATGTTGCTTCAATGACTACGAAAAAGCTTTTGACAGCCCCCACAGACCAACCATATGGAAAATACTGGCCGCGTATGGCATCCCGCCCAAGGTGGTAACCATGATCAAAGCCCTGCATATGAACTCTGAATGTTCTGTCAGAACATCAAGTGGTCCAACTGACACCTTCAGGATCACCACTGGAGTCCGGCAGGGCTGTGTATTGGCACCTTTTATCTTTGCCATAATTATGGACTACCTGCTCAGAAAATCTATTCTGGGCCCTGGCGGTGTGCCTTTATCACAGCGTGAAAACAGTGAGACGTCTGTGGGAGTGCTGCACGATCTTGAATATGCGGATGATCTAGCCCTTTTTGATACATCTGTGAACGGATTACAGTGCAACGCTAATGCTCTTTATGAAAATTCTTTGCGCCTTGGCCTTCGTATCAACGCTGGTAAAACGGAGTACATATGTAATAGTACATGCACGAGTACTCACACCCCACTAATAGTTGGCAATTCCCAAATATCTCAGGTTAGTAAATTCAGGTACCTGGGAGCAACCATAACGCCAGAGGGTGATCTCCGGTCGGAATTACCAATCCGCATAGGAGCAGCTAGCGGGGCTTTCAACAACATGAACAAAGTTTGGAAGGCGTCTGGACTCAGCATCAGGACAAAATGTCGCTTGTTCAATGCGTGCATCATCCCAATCCTTCTATATGGCTGCGAGTCTTGGCACTTAACCAAGGCTCAAGAGCGGAAGATACTAAGCTTTGAAAACAAGTGTCTTAGAAGGATTTTGGATGTCAGATGGTATGAACATGTTACAAATGATGCTGTGCGCCGGCGCACCCAGCAGAGACCTGTAATCTCCGTAATACAAGAGAGACGATGGTCCTGGCTGGGACATGTTTTGAGAATGCCCAATGATAGTTGGCCAAAAAGAGCACTGTTCTTCCGTCCGCAGGGGTTCCGTAGGCCCGGGCGTCCCTCTTTCACAATACACCGTTCCTATGACAACGATATCAGAGCGCAAGGAATGTCGTGGGAAGAGGTGACGCAATTGGCACAGAGACGCTCTGAATGGAGGAGGCTGGTTTCTGCCCTGTGCTCCCGAGAGGAGCGTTGAGGGCGATGATTGATTGATTGATTTGTTTTAACTACAAGCTGAAAGATAAATGGAAACAGGAACAGTGACTTAAGCAACAATAACATTCTTAATTAATTGTTTTACATCCTCCTCCTGAAAGGATTTTATAAAACTAGGTAGTTGATACAAAATAATTTTTGTCGTAATGCTAAGTGAATCTTGGGTTTAAAAGAAAACATAAAAACATTAATTATGATATTTTTTATTAAACAAGTAAAAGAATTGTTGTCAATAATATTTATTGTTACAATGAGAAATCTGGAAAAATATTATAATAGCTAATAAAACAATGCACTGGTATAATTATTAAAACAAACATAATCTTATCGAATAAACAAAAACCAAAAAATAGATAAATAGAGATGAAATTATTAAAATTGCCCACTCTGCTGCACGACAACTGAACAACTGAAGCGCCAACCTCGTGCTAACCTGCAACGACTTGTGGATTTACGCCGCGGTTTCTCAAAATGCCAAATATTTTATTTGTATTAAATGACATGCGTTTTGTTGTATCATACTAATTTTTTTTTGTTTAAATGACATATTATATAAGTTCTAAAAACAGGAAAAATGATTCAAGTCCGAGCATCTTTCACAAAGATTTGTCTCAAATAACATGTTTTCAAAAATAAAAATGAGACGAAAAAGTTGAAACGACCATCATTATCAATATTACGAAATAGAAAATTGGTTGAACAGTCAAAAGTTGGTGCAAACGGTTGCAGCGAAAACGGTTCATGCGACATGCACTTCTTTTTTAAATATCGGCTAAATGTATGAAGCGACAATGCAGAGAAATAGCAGAAGAGGGCAAAACGGTTTAAGGTACTTTTTATGACAATTTGCACACACGGAAAAAAGCTTTAACTACCATCTATCTGCAAATTTGAAGAAAGAAAAATAGCTTATGCTCCAATAGTCTGTATTAATCAGTATTAATGAATGGTTTAAGTGAAGTGTTTAAATCAAGTGACAAATTTGATGTCAGATCATACATCACGTTTGAGAAATTAGACCTATTTTTTTTTTGTTCAAGCGCCAAAAAAGTACTCCGATTGACTCGAAACCTAGACCAATCGACGCAGAAAAATTTGCCGATTCCGACCATATATATAACTCATTTTCGGCAAAAGTGTCGCTTAAAACAAATAGCCTTTCACCCCTCGATATGTACGAAGCATGCCTTTTAAGTTCTGTCGTTTCCATATTTCCCGGCAATTTTGAATTTGGAACTGTTCTATATTCGAATGTGTTTAAATTTTGGATCTCAAAACAGTTGAAAGTATTAGGATAAATGCTATTGTTTAGTCACAGCGTCGACTGGAATCTGTCAGGTTACGTACGAAAATGAATCTTTCTAAGGAAAATGTTCGTGCAATAATTTTCTACAACTTTAGAAGAGGCCTGACACGGCTTCAGTGTTTTGCAGAGCTAGCATCTGTGTTCAGTGATGAAGCCCAATGTCTGCGGACTGTCGAACGCTGGTATTTAGAATTCCAGCGTGGACATACTAGTGTTAGTGACAAATCTCGCGAAGGACGCCCAAAATCCGTCTTCACTGAAGATAACATCATTGCTGTGAGACAACTAATTCTCGAAGATCGTCATGTGACGTATCGAGAGATAGAGGCTCTATTAGGCATCTCAGGGACAACCATTCAGAAGATCTTGCATGAAGCGCTTGGTGTGAGAAAGCTAGTTTGCCGTTGGATACCGCATCTGCTTTCCGACGATCACAAGACGGCCCGCGTCAGATGGTGTAAGAAAACTCTGGAAAGGTTCAACCGAGGAGAGTCAAATCACGTCTACGACATCATCAGTGGTGACGAATCTTGGATCTATGCCTACGATCCTGATTCCAAACAACAATCTACAATCTGGGTCTTTCAAGACGAGCCAAAGCCGACTAAAGTTGTTCGTTCTCGAAGCACTTCAAAGAAGATGGTGGCCACGTTCGTTGGAAAAACCGGCCATGTTGCGACTATTGCACTTGAAGATCGTAGAACGGTTAACGCAGAGTGGTATACCACAGTTTGTTTACCACAAGTCATCGCCGAACTTCGAAAATCTAACTCAAAGCGACGCATCATCCTGCACCACCACAACGCAAGCTCACACAGCGCTCGGCAAACAATTGAGTATTTGAAGCAGGAAAAAGTAGAAATTCTTGACCATCCTCCATACAGTCCTGACCTAAGCCCTAACGATTTCTTTACATTTACTAAAATTAAGAAAAGTCTTCGTGGTCAAAGGTTCCAGTCCGGTGAAGAAGCAGTCGACGCTTTCAAGTCAGCCATTTTGAATACCCCCACTTTAGAGTGGAATAAATGTTATAATAACTGGTTTGAGCGAATGGAAAAGTGTATTAAGCTACGTGGTGAATACTTTGAAAAACAATAAAAAGTACTATAAGGTTCTAGTTGTGTTTTTTTCTTCAAACGACAAAACTTAAAAGGCATGCCTCGTATGCTGATGATCTACAAATTTATGCACACTTCCCCGCGAACAACTGTGCCTCAGGGATCAACCAACTGAATAATGACTTAACATCTATTTTCAATTGGTCCACTGCTAATGGTCTACTCCTCAATCCCTCAAAAACTCAGGCTATCATTATAGGTAGTAAGCGCAAAATAGATAAACTTTCACATGATGATGTGCCTCCCCTTTCTCTTGGCAATTCAGTTGTGCCACTAACTAAAACCGTAAAGAATCTCGGAGTCACATTTGATCAACATCTTTCTTGGTTACCCCACGTGAAAAACGTGAGCAGTAAAATTTTCGCGAGACTGCACTCATTCAAAAGACTCCAATCATTTCTTCCTCAAAATACAAAACGCATGATAGCTCAAACTTTTCTCCTTCCAATCCTATACTACGCAGACTGTACCCTTCCCGATACCTCTGAGGAACTCAATGGTAAATTGGATAGGTTGCAGAATGCATGTATACGATTTGTGTATGGTTTAAAAAAATATGACCATATTTCCAAATTTCGAGCAGAACTTAAATGGCAAACATACAAACAATCCCGCGATCTACATATACTCTACTTTCTGTACAACATCCTAAAGCACAATTCCCCTCAATACCTTTTTAAGCGTTTTGAATACCTGTCTTCACATGGACGTCCTCTGAGATCTCAGAATAACCAGTTACTTGCCGTCCCTGCCCACACCACAACCTTCTTCAGTTCATCATTTACGACCCATGCAATTAGAATGTGGAATAATCTACCTTGCAATATTAGAAATTCCTCTACGCTACACGTTTTTAAGAATAACCTAAAATCCATAGACTTATCCTAAAAAGTTCCTCCCCGTGCCTTTATCCTTCATTTTATAGTATTTATTAGAGGAAACATGACACATATTTATAATGTTCTACTTAGGACTAAGAATGTAATTAGTTATAATTAAATTTAGTATTAGGTAACTGTTCACATTTAGTATTAATTACACATTGTCAACATAGTATCACACATTATTTTGGTTAGCTGGAAGATATTGCCTCCAGGCAATAAGCTCGCCAATTGCTCATGATTTTTTTTTCTGATCAATAAAGTGTTCTTATTATTATTATTATTATTTGTTCTGTGTATTATGTTATATATATATCTTAGTGGTTTATTCACCTTGTGAGTCAATTCAATCGGCACAATTTATAACATTTTGGTAGGTATAATTTTTTTATTGTGTCAAAAAATTAACAACTTGTTAAAAATGTCTATAATAAAAGGATATTGGTTTGTGGTAAAAGGTTTGTGTATGAAAGAGAATAAAAGATGGAATGCGTTTAGTACAAAAGAGAGAGTGAGTGCTCTGTTGTTTTGAGAATGGCTGAGTGAAGGGAGTCTTTATCCACAGTTGTGTGTGTGAGTGACGTTTGAACTCATTATAGTCGAGTTGTCGGTGTATCGTGTTGAAGATAAATGGGCTTTAATAAGTAGCAGTCGTTTATTAACCACTAAAATATAATATAAAATCCACACATAAATATTTGAGTCCGTTCGCATGTATGTATGTCTGTATGTCCTTAATGGACTCTGAAATTAGGAAAGACCGAAGTAAAATAATACACTCTATACAAGGTCTCATCTTCTGGGCAGGTTTAAGGCTAAAAACATTTTAAATATCTTATATATTGAAAAAGATATTACAATTTTGTTGAGACCATGTCATAAAAATTGCTAAGAAAATGTATGGAAATTTATAAAAGGTTAACTAAATAGCAATATTTATAGTCAAACATTTTTCATTCTATTGAATTCATTTCAAAATGCATGGAACAATAAATACAACAACACGGGAACTTAATATTTGGAGATTATTTCGGTAATAAAATGTAGAGTTTGTTTATGATAAAAAAATCCAGAATTGTGTGAATGAAAATTGCATATTTTTTGACATTTTGAGTGATTTTCATAACTATACTGTAGAATAAGAATAGCATTATGTACAAAATCCATAAACAATGATTTTTTACATTAAGTAGGTACCTTAGTATTAGCCATGAGTACCTATTTATTTTTAACTAATATTTTATGAAATATTTGAAAGTCTACATCCATCCTTTAAGGTTTCTTTTGGGAATACAGGGGGAAAGTACGTAGATAACAATTGTGTCGCTGAGTTTCGAAATCCGCTATAACACATAAATTTGAATGTGTTATAGCGGATTTCGAAACTCAGCGACACAATTCCTTCTTTACCCTTTTTTAATGTTATGGTGAATCACTCAAATACCTATTAGGTACCAATTTAGGAACAATTTTTCATTGATCCGTTTTTTCTTTTCTTATTTATGGGTAGGCATTTGAGGCGTCAAACTTCAAGTTTTTACATTAAGATGAAAATTTTAGTACATTTTTCCATGTAGGTACCTACCAATTTTTTTTGCTTAAATATGGGCATCTGGGGTATGTAACTCCAAGATTTTTCATTGGGAAGAGATTTTCAGAACTTTTTTTCATCTAGGTACCAACCATGTTTTTTGATTGAATATGGGTATGTGGGATGCCAAACTTCAATATTTTTCATTAGGAAGAGGTTTTAAGAGCTTTTTTGCATGTAGGCACCTATAATTTTTTTTGCTTAAATATGGGCATGAGGGGGGTCTAACTTCATGAATTTTCATTGGGAAGAGGTTTTAAGCATTTTATTTCCATGTAGGTACCTACCATAATTTTATTTATTTATTTATTATTCAATTTACGGCTCATATAGCCATTTACAATATATATACATATATAAACATACAAATTCACAAATTGGTGTTAAGTAATTCAAATATATTATATAACTAAAATAATAACAACAACAAAAATGCAACCAAATATCATCAGTAAAAACAACCATGCATAAATAAATGGATGGGCACTATTTATAGACAATTCAAGTTAGTAGGCATCCATACGAACAATCACAAATTGGTGTTCAGTAATTCAAATATATATAACTAAAATAATCTCTCTCTGGTTTCAATCCTGGGATTGGTTTGCAGCAAATATCTCTTTAATTCTTCTCCTCCACTCCTCCCTGTCTTGTGCGGTTCTTTTAAATTCTGCATATGATGAGCAGCGCATGTCCACCAACAGGTCCTCCAGGTACTCTCGGCGTGGGCGTCCCCTAGAGTTTGTCCCCTCGGTCATACCCTCCATTACGGCATGCAAGAGACCTTCTTGTCGTATTACATGGCCGATCCACCTTGCACGCCTTTCTGACAAGATCTTGAGCAGGTGCCTTCCTCCTTCGATTCTTTGAAGGACTTCTTCGTTTGTGATGTGGTCTCTCCAGGAAATTCCTAATAGTCTTCTATAGGTCCACATCTCAAACGCCTCTAGTCTTCGTTTATCTCTTTCAGATAGGCACCATGTCTCGCAGCCGTACATCAGGATACTCCATACATAGGTCTTGATGAGGAGTATTCTCAGTCTCAGGTCTATATTGTTTGATTCTATTATTTTCGACTTTTTATTAAATGCAAGTCTAGCCTGATGTATACGGCTGTCGACCTCACTCTTAGACCGACCGTCCCATGTTATTTTGCTCCCGAGGTATACAAACTCCTTGGTGTTCTTTAGTGGTATTCTAAAATAATAACAACAACAAAAATGCAACCAAATATCATCAGTAAAAACAACCATGTATAAATAAATGGATGGGCACTATTTATAGACAATTCAAGTTAGTAGGCATCCATACGAACAATCACAATACAGCAATTATTAATTTACTTGTCACAAATTACAAAGCAAACATATAAACTTTGTTATTATTCTAATATTTCTTTTTTTATACATATACGTCTCAACATTCAAATTATAGAGACAAATCAAATTGTGGAGAATAAAAAACCAATCTGCAACTATTAAAATTGTAACATTCCATTAAAATTGTACAAAGAGAAAAAAAAACAATTGTCAATAAAATAAAATATAAATCAAACAAAACAATACACATTTAAAATAATAAATATAATACGTTAAAACATTTATAATGAAGGTACATCTTGTATAGTGAATGACATTGAAGGTAGCATCAATAATAATTAACACACACACACACTCACACACTTCAATCAGAAACTCACAAGCCACAAACAATAAAACAGTTTCAATAGAAACAACAATTTTGCTTAAATATGGGCATGAATTGGTATGGATAAACATAATAATTAATATCTTATTATTATGTCTACGTGTTTTTTATCTCCCTTTTCACTTACCGCAAAAAGAGAGAGAGTGATTTTTTAATGCTTCGTACTTTTTCGGTCCGTGCGTAGTTTCAAAGTTACAATTTGATGTTAACACCTGTTTCAAGGCAATTTTTAGCATATGTTTGAACGATTCGAAATTAAAATCGGGCTGTGATAGACTCTTAACGTGTTTGGATGGTATGATGTTGATATTTTGAATGGATATGAGGTCGTAGTTTATAAGGTGTTGTCAACTCGGTGAAGTGACCCAAAGGAATTCAGTTTTCGTTGGATTTATTTTTAATTTATGTACTAACATCCAATACAACTGACACATAAATTTCAGTCTTATTAGAGAGGCAACATTTTAGTTGATCAATAATTACTTTACATCTACACCAGTACAAGTGTACCTTTAATTTATTTATTTATTCCGAAACAGTAAATACAAACAAACAAAAAGATCAACATTATGCAATATATTGCCCTACTAGACTAAGGTCTCTTCTGCGGCAATACCAAAAAAAAAATACAACTTTTACATGTACACTTGTATACAATAAATCAAAACAATTTAAAAAATAATAAAAATACAGTCGAGCCTCGGTAATCCAACAAACGTTTTGCAGGGCAGTGTCAGACTATCGAATTTGTCCCATTACAGAGTACTGCCTAAGACAGAATTTTTTACAAATGGGTACCTTGTCATCCGACAAATTACAAATCCAATGATAAGATTTTATATGTTATGTATACTCTGAAGTACTAATAATACATCAGGGGGTGCTGGATTAGACAGGGGCCGGATTACCGAGGGTCGACTGTGTATGTGCGTCAAAAATAATAGTGGATCATCATTATGTTGGTCGAGTCATTTAGTATGTGTGAGTTAACATATTTCTTTAGTCGGCAGGTGTGGCGCGGAGGTAACGCTCTTGCCTTTGAGTCACGAGGTCCCGGGTTCGATTCCCGGCCAGAGCAAAGTGAAGAATGACCTTTTTCAAATTGTCCTGGGTCTGGGTGTTACATGTATATGTGTGTAGTGCATTGTATATGTGTGTATCGTCGCGTTAGTACCCATAATACAAGATTCATCTTAGTTTGGGACTAGCTCTAACTGTGTGAATTGTCTATGTATGTTATGTTAATATTATTTATTCTATAGTCAATTGTATCAAAATATATCAGAAAATAGCTGAGATATTAAACATATAAATCATAGTGTAAATTTTTTTGGTGTGGAAGTTCTAATCATTGTGTGTAAGTGTTTGGAAAATTGACATTTCTTTTTCAGATTTTTGATACCACTCTGGGAAAAAAAATATTTTCTACAGCAAGATATTATGAAAGAGGATTAGAGCCTATGGATGAAGACTTGGCATATGGCCTTACTGCAATAGCATCCAATCCAAAATGGTATGTACATAGGTAAATGTAACAAGTAGGTGAATTTAATATTACTACCGCTACTACACTGTGGCTAAGTAGAGAAGCAGTAATATCCATCTTATACTATTTACTTTCAGCCCTGATTTATTGGCGTGTGGAGATGTACGAGGAACAACCTACGTTTGGAGTCTGTCTTTAGATCGTTAATAGACAGGATATTATAATAAAAATGTTGATCAAATTGTTTCTAAAATGAATCTAGGCCAAATAAAAATGATGAGTATGTAATACTTTTAAAGCTATTTTGATCAATAGAAAGGCTATTTAACACTAAGTGTTGATAAAGCTTAGGTAGAATGCAGACGTGGACTTGTCTAGTTGCCTGGGCAGAATTTAGACAACCTTTTATACACCTATCTGAACACTAACTATTTCTAGACTATGACAATTGCCCAAATATGGAGCTGGGTAGGGTATGCTGCCAGCTACTCAGATTCAAAGTAGAGGAAAGAGAAGTGTTGGACAGTCTTAGGCTATATCAGCCGCACTCAACCTTTATTTTCTTCAGGCCGCATACTGTCACATCCTGGGGTAGCCAATGGCTTCCTAGAGAAGAACACTCAATTTGTCACGTCCAACAACCACAGTGAGGGGGTGGGTGAAGACATGACTGACAAATAATAGATAGATGAAGATAATGCAATTAAATTAAATACAATCAGATGCTACAAGAAACATGACATCGTCTAGAATGATTTTCAATAATATTATAAATTACCTTTTGTCATGGTCCCCCTCCCCAAGAGGAAGGAAAACTTCGTTGAGAACCACATTGACAGGAAATAAATAAAATATATTTTATTTATTTCGACGAGAGAATAAATACGTATTTATCCTCCGAGTTGGAAGTAAATAACCACAAAAAAAGAATCAAGTTTATTTAATCTACGCAAATTTATAAATTTCTTTTCGCAATTACGTCTTTATAATATTCCGATTAAAAATTTAATAATACAAAATACTTTCATATCACCTACCTACTTGTAAAATCCAAGAGTAATAATATTCGTCGTATAGAGACATTATACCTATATAATAATACGTATCATTAGTTTAACCTATCTCAGTTCACACCTAATTTAAGTTGTCTTAGACGTTTAATGTAAAACCCGTCAAAAGTGTCTTTCGCTAAATTTTACAATTTCATTTTTAAAGATTTTGGCTCATGATACATCTAGAGAAAAGAAAATTTACGTAAAGGACCCTTTCTATGTTGTGTTTACGATTTATAAAAGAAATTTTTTATCAGTGAAAAACAAACAATAATTTCTGTTGTACATAAAGGTTAGTAATTAATAAATTATTTCCTTTTACACTCGACGTTAGCGAGTATAAAGACTTACCTTATTGCTGAAAATACACAAAGAAAACAACACACAATATTGCCGAAAATCAATAATTTTTTATGTACTACAGAAAACCCATGTTATTGGTTAGAAATAGTCAATGAAATAAATTTCATCAATTTATGATTCAACGTTATTGAAAGATTAATTCTGTAATTATATCACAATTTAGTTTTGGATGCAGTTTTATTTACAAAAGACATATGGTTTCATACATAAATAGTATCTGTATACAGCGCCAGGGGCGCATCGAGATGAAATATTTTACTGAACCAAAGTTTGACAAAATTCAATCACTGACTATTTTTGTTAATTTAACAATAAAACTTGGTTTGTTAGTGGAAAAAAGCTCCTTCTCACGCTTAATCCGATCTAGACCAACCTTTGCATTCGCTAAGTCTAGCCTCGTTAGTATACAATATGATAAATTAAGAGAATATAATACATATATATTTTCATGCAAAATAAAATATAATAATATAATATTTTCTGCGGGGCTCGATTTAAGTAGCAACCAGGTCTGATTTAGCCTCGAGCTTAATTCTTTCACGCAGGGAACCCAAATGTCCAAAACTGAGGCTTGTGGGTGGGGAATTTAGGATGTTAATTTATAATAAAATAAAAGATATTTACATAAAATAAATATGAGTTTAAAATTCTTGCTCCTGTCGGTATTCAAAATATCAGAAAATAATGATTAGTAAATGTTTCTGAGTCCGACCCTGTTCATATTATCAAGTAATGTCTATAAATTAAATTTACAAATAATATTGGTTATTCAAATTTTATAAATTGTGGAAAATAAAATAATTAACAGGATCAATCTCGTAAACATATTCATTAAAACATTATATAAAATTTATCAATCTTTTGTCTACAGAAATTTCACTTATTTGAGACTTATCAAACAAGAGTTTTGATACTCCAAGAAGAAAGGCAAAGTCGTAACGATAAAAATATCTATTACAAGATTTAAAATAAATAATAATATATAAAGTTTTCTTAGCTAGCTTCGGTTGAGAGCAGGATCACAGCATTTATCGTTACTTCTAATTAATTTATGAAGATTTCTTTATTATTTTCTTATGTGAAAATAATCACTAAAATATTGTATTTATTACTTCGAGAAAGGAATGTACACAAAAGAACAAAAAAAATCAAATACAACACTGCTTTTAAAGATTAAACTGCCTCTAAGAATTATCCTCTCTCTCTTAATTTCAAGACAAAACTGCCCAGAGTTGAGCTGTGACATCAATCTTATAGACTTAATTCCTTTGTTTTCACCACAAAAATACCTACTCTTTCACTCCTAGTACAGGTCTCCTATTTTCTATCTCAACATACACACGTGTCCCCATCATTCCCTTTGAAATTATTTTTATTTGAAGTATTTATACCTACATAACATATCAATATAAACAAAATTTAACCTATCTACCTAAAAACCATTTATAGTTCAATCAACTCTCTTTGTTTAAATTTCGTTTCGGTGATCTTTCATGACATGTGTTAATTATCTAAGTACCTTCCTAATAAAATTATATCTAATAGATAATGTACTCTCTGAAGCATGTACCAACAAATATACTTCGAGTAACACATTCATATACCACTTAAAATAGTAAGTCGAAATATATTTAGTTTAATTTCAAACAAAGTTTGTTAAAAAACTAAGACCATGTCACTTTGTTAAAGATATCTTCAGATACTCACAGTAATAGATTCCGAGTTGGTTCTTTGTAAAAATGATGTTTCATACTTCCAGTGCTCCACATATTCATGGGTATACTTTTTCTTAGATATTGGTTAGAAGTTGTGACACTTAAGTATAAACAGTGCAAGGGAATTTGACCCATGTGCATATTGTGCCATAGTTTGAATGTCTAGACATTCTAGGCAAGGGTGGCCAGCCCGTGGCGCGTTGGTTGTCTACGTGCAGCCCGCAAAGCATATGAACACTTTTTTTAATAATAGTCGGTACAAGTACCCGTTACATTGTACAAAAAGGTATTGTGAGAAAATATTCTTAAAGAAAACCTAGGAGTTTTGAAACATTTCAAATTCCTATACCATTTTGAAAATTTGGCGGGGTGTTGTGCGACCCGGTAGGAAATCTCATTTCTAAAATGTGGTCCGGTTGCTGAAAAGGTTGGCCACCCAAGCTCTAGGGGATATATGATATTTGGTACATAAACACTCTTTGTGGTAAATTCATAGTTTATTCTCTGTATCAATATTACTGTAATTTTTATTTTATTTTTATAACTTTTTTACTGAAGTAGATATTTATATTTGTCTTGCTGTAATTTTTATTTTATTTTCTCATATTATTTTTGTTTTTATAACTTTTTTACTGAAGTAGATATATAATTTGTCTTGCAGTAACTTTATTAATGTGTACACTGTACTAGAGTGATGTAAGCATGGTGTACCTGTTTGCATTGTTCGGGCCTGCTGCACTTTGCTCTATCAGCGATGGTTATCAAACTATGTTACATTTGATAATGTACCTACTGCTAACGTGGACTCATACCTACCTCTATATTGCTGATGGATATTGTGTGTACTGCTCATACTGAATTCATACTGTACTAGAGTTATGTAAGCATGGTGTACCTGTTTGCATTGTTCGGGCCTGCTGCACTTTGCTCTATCAGCGATGGTTATCAAACTATGTTACATTTGATAATGTACCTACTGCTAACGTGGACTCATACCTACCTCTATATTGCTGATGGATATTGTGTGTACTGCTCATACTGAATTCATACTGTACTAGAGTGATGTAAGCATGGTGTACCTGTTTGCATTGTTCGGGCCTGCTGCACTTTGCTCTATCAAACTATGTACCTACTGCTAAGGTGGACTCATACCTACCTCTATACATAGATAATATGCATTGCTGATGGATATTGTGTGTACTGCTCATACTGAATGATAATATATTATTGTTGCATTTCTGTGCTGGGCTAGGACGTCTATGTATACCTGTGCATAACTGACAGCTTTGTTTATCATCTGGTTATTAATATTGTAATTATTATACTTGATTAATGTTTATATACTTTTGTTTAGAAATGAGTACTTAGCTATTTAAAGTTATTTGCTGGAATGTAATTTTTATTTGTTTTTCTTATATGATATGCATTGTTTTGACTGACTGTTTTGTTTTTTATTGTTATTAAGTTTGTAAAGGCTGTTTCAGTCATTTATTATATAAATAAATAAATAAAAAATCAAGAAAACATTAAATTGGCAAAAATTATAGTTTCAACCAATATATATCATGAAACACAAATTATTATAACCAGTTATGTAAAAAATACTCGGTTTTAAATTCATTCATCTTCTCTCACACTTATATTCAAAGCTTAAAATAACAAGTAGGTAACAATTTTGGTATAGATAATAACAATCTCTCTAAAAAAACGTTTTTGAGATTTTATAAATTGTACTGAAACAGATTAATAATAGTATTAGCATTTTTTTGGGAATAAATCTCAAAATATACGAAATTTAGAATATCAGATTTTTAAATTAATAATAAATGTGTTTAGAGGCTCTTTAGGGCCATACATAAAAGCCTGGCAGGCCGCAGGTTGAGTATGGCTGGGCTGTATTGTCAAATGATATAGAAACCCAACACAGAAAGGATGTAATATGTATGGCAGCTGAGTAGAGAAAAGATAAGTGTTAGACGATTCAGATGATATAGAAAAGATGTAATATGTATGGCAGTGTGTAAAATCATATTGTATGTCCGAATATTGACTTCAAATGATAACATCGTTCAGGAGCAAGTTGAAGACATCACTCTTCCAACATAGTTTCCCGCGCCCCTGAGATGGATGCTCCATTAAACGGCGCCGAATAAATCATCCAACATACATACATCAAGTTATCTAGGCACCTAATAAGCAAACAGAAATGTATCTCACTAATTATAGCAAGCTTTCTTATTATTATTTTATATAATTAGGTGTATACCTACTCATAAATAAAACAACAACTAACAAACTACACTTGTATTCTAAATAATAAAAACAAACAGGCAGTACCTACCTGTATATAGAGACCGCATGGTCTAACTCAACTCAACGTCTGGTAAATTAAATTGTGCGGGCCTCAGGCGCGCATAACAGTCCTGTGGGACTCCTAATCGTGATGGATATGGACAAGTGATCCTGTGAAAAGACTTGATTTATAATTCCTGACATTTGGCATAGGAATTTTGAGAAAAAGATATTTAAGTTTCATACTTTAGCGTATTTATTACCTACTCTATGTTTCAAATTTTGTATAGCAGTTTCCCATACAAGATTGAAAAAATCTAGGTTGGTAGTGTCAGAAATTTCTATGAAAGGTGACAATTTGGGAATGAAAGATGGGATGATAGTGATGTGTAAGAGAGAGAGAGTGCTTTGATTGTTTGAGAATGGCGGGGCAAAAACAGTCGCTATCAAGGGGTGGATATGGTCGATTGTATGAGTTGTGTGTGTGTGAGGTTTTAAACACATGGTCGAGTCGTCGGTGTATTGTGTTGTGAATAAATGTGTTTTAGTAAGTAACAGTGGTATTTTTGTTATTCCCTTAATTTGGTTGTATAATAACAGTAGGTTTTTCTAACAGGGATTATCCAAGAAGAATAGATATCCCACTCTACTGTATAAGTTAGGTGAGATAAGACAAGAACATCTACTATTCAGCAATGAGACATGCCACCCATCCTAAATCACGGAGAAGACGATCTGCATGTTTATTACTTACAGTTGGTGCGCTGTCTACCCGACTTGTGGGATATGTCATGATGGCGTATTAGTAGTAAACAGAAATACTCAAATCTTTATTATTATTAAAAGCTGTCAAGCTTGATGTCACTGTACAGTGTACACTGTCAAGCCCGTTCTTAAACAAATTAGTGTTCCTTGCAACCACCAATGCAGCAGGCAACATATTCTACAACGCAGTTTACGAGGGAATGTCTTCTAGGGTTCTGAATGAATATATCCTTTACCAGTTTCAGGCTGTGTGCTCGCAAGTGCTCATTCTGGCTTCTGTACTGCTTCTGCTTATATTGTTTATTGTGGTCGCTTTGAGGGTCCATGTCTCTACTCCGTATAGCAATATGGACCAAATATAACACTTGACCATTCTCTGTCTCAGTTTTAAATTGATGGATATCAAATATCAGTATTAATATTTTTTGTGTAAATACTTTAGATCGTTGATACGAAAATAATAAAATTTCGAGGCATTTTTTATTACTTGTCAGAGTTCATACTTTAACAAAAATAATCAATTTTGAAGGCCATTCATCCAAATATACATGTTTATTTAATAGAAAATTTAATTTTTTATTTTTATAGGTAGATACATTCCAATGTGGAATTTTAGTCGACTACGGCTGAGACTAGGAACACCCACAAGGGTGAAAGCCTTTAAGAAAGAGAGAATGCCTTTGTAACCAAAACTACTAAATGTGGAGGTTAAAAACTACTAAATTCTTCAAAATGGTACAGGAATTTGGAATATTTCAAAAACTCCTCGGTTTTCTTAAGCAATATTTTCACAGTAAGTACTTACCTTTTTCTACAACACATACCGGCAGTAAGACCAGATTTTATTTTCAAAAACTACTAAATTCTCAAAATGGTATAGGAATTTGAAATATTTCAAAAACTCCTCGGTTTTCTTAAGCAATATTTTCGGAACTCACTGAGATGGTAGGCCCCAATGTCAGATATCTGTCAAATACATAGATTTTTATATATAATATTTTTAAATAATTACCTATATTAAAATAATAGGTTTTGTATGTAATTCTGTAGTCAAATATAGTTTTCTATGGAGGAAAATTCTACAATCCAAATGTCCGAGGACATAACTGGTTTTGCCTACATTTGGATGGTATTTAGATTTTTTGGCGAAATAATTTCTTTAAAATATTAGCAGATTAGTATTCGAAGTAGATTTGAGGCATAAATAAAATCGGGAGCTAATTATTTGTTCGGCTATTAATCCATTCGTTCGGCAAGAAAAATCAGCATTTAAGGCATTTGCCCAGCAAACAATGTTTTCATTGGCAATAAATAAAAATAAGCGCAACACTTGTTTTACAAACAAACTTGGTTATATCGGCAAATTAACAAATTTTAACGGCTTAATAAATACTCGCAAAACGAATTAATTAATTGACCGGCAGAATTATTATTTGACCGGCATAAAATATTAAATTATGATAAACAATATTTTTCACACACTGATTTACCTTCGGATCCACACGAAGTTTTTGTGATTTCTTACCAAATTAATGATGACTACGAAAATAATGCCAGTTTCCGCTTTGCTATATCAGCGAAATATCTAGGTAACTGAAATGTCGAAAAACGCTAGTGTCGTTCATTCAGAATGATGCTACATATAAAATCACATACAAAGATGCTACGTACAAAGATTCCACACATGGTTTTCGGCCGGCCAGCCCCTCAGGCTGCCCATTAAGCGCCTCCGGCGTTTGACAAATTGACAAGATTTGTTTAGTGTAGAAGTCGAATAAATGGAAGTCCCCAGACTTCTGCGTTATCTGGGTGGTCGGTGGGTCTCCTTCAATTAGGGCTGCCAGATGATAATTTGATAAAGGAGGGCAGATGGGTCTAAAAAGGAGGATTTTCTGTAAAAAAAGGAGGACATTAAAAAATTAAATGTTTTTAATATTATATATTTATTTTTTGTCAATTTTGGAAAGAAGTTCTTGGTTTTTTAACAAATAATTTTAAAAATCTTCACATGTCATGTTTTTGAAGTTTTGAAGTTAAAAATTTAACTGACTGCACACTTTAGTCTATTCCTCTCTTTGCTCCACTGAATATTAATCAGTGAAAAATTCTTTCCACATTTGCGTTATGTGCGCTTATACAAATTAAAACTGGCAAAACCCGATGTTTAGCAAAAAGGAGGACTAACAGAAGGTAAGGGAGGACGGGAGGACAAAACATAAAAAAGGAGGACATGTCCTCCTTTTGGATACCATCTGGCAACCCTACCTTCAATGCTTTTTATAGTTTGTTGTCGCGGGGAGTCCCCAAGGCAAATCCTGAGCCCTCCCTTTGAATTTTTCTTTATTGTTTCGTTGAGTTTGGATGATATAGGAGCTCTGAGCTCTCAAAACATAAAGGGGAAAGTTGTTGGAAACCCTTGATGCTTTTTAGTTTTCAAGGTCACAAATGATGCTGTATTATAAAGTAGTTCGCGTATTTTTATGTGGTGTTCTCACTTTGGCGAATATCGCCAGGTACCAAAATATCGCCAGCCATTTGAACCGTGTGAACAAAATGACAGCTAGTCTGAAACGATAAAAACCAGTAGAAACGATATCGTCTCGAGTTGACCACCTTCCAACATTTTCGGCCGATTGAACGATTCGCGCATGCGCAGATGTGCGCGGCGTTCGTATCAATGGTAAAAACTTTATAACCTATAAATTTTATAATGTTTCCCGCTTCGTGACAGCTGTTATCTTTGTTGTTGGTTTGTGGCGTTTGTTTCCTTAATTAAAAGGCGCCTTATAACATCTACTAAAAATGAACACTTCGCGATCTCCATCTCGACGCCATTTTGAAAACAGTGTCAAAATCAAAGCGCATCTAACAGATCGTTTCTATATCGGTGGACTGTATGAACAGGTGTGACGATCTATGGATATACGGCGAATTTTGTTTTTTCGCCTGGCGATATATTTTGAAATTCGCCTGGCGATATTCGCCAAATGTGAACACCCCATTATTTACAGTTATCAAAAATTTGTGCAAGATTATTTGTAAGGTGACCAACTATACTCATTTACCTACTGAGTTTTGTTCTCTTTTTTCACATAAATACTTGTGTGGTTTTTATACCTTTACGAGGTAAAGGAATCCTTTAGATTATAATTTCCTTCACATGCAGTGAATATGAAAATAATCTTTTATATAAAGGAACACCAATGACCTTAAGAATCTTATTTCATTGTTACTTAAGGGTCAAACCTGTTCATCGAAAGTGAACACTATTCTTCATTCATTTTATCGATGCACTCGACAATAACATTAGGATTGCGTGATGTTCACGTGATCAGATGGGCCGCTCGCAGAATAGATACTGGATAGAAATTGCCCAGTGTGAATAGTAAAAATATTGTAAATATTATGTAATATTAAAATAAACATACTGTTTTAAGGTTATCTTTATTGTAGTGCTCTCAATAATGTCGAGATAACTTTTATATGTGAAAATTTAACTGTTTTTTTTCAATATAGGTAATTTATTATAATGTTTTTTCAGTGTCAATACACAACCCTTTGGATTATACAAAATTATTGAATTATAAAAAGATTTACTACAAACTGAAACATGAGGGACCGTTTATCGAAATTTTAGGTGCGGTTGGTTGGATGAAGTCGCTTTTCAGCGATGAATGCAGTCACCCGCTCTGAAAAGATTGATATGAGAGAAGCATAAGGGAGAAAAAGGTGGAATTGGTGAACGTTGCCATGGTGTAAAGCGCTTAAGCCAGCCAAAGCCGATTCGTAAGCATCGGAACACCTAATACTCTCTTCTCTACCCTGCAAGTGATGCATAGATTGTGATTTGGTTCATACCTATCGAAAAATACATATATATATATATATATATATATATATATATATATATATATATATATATATATATATATCATATACTTATATAGCAAAACAAAAAACATTATTAATACGATAACATAGAATAATTAATCAAACACCTTAACAAAGTGTCAACACAAAAATAATTATAGCAAAACGAACAAACATTATAAATGTGATAACATAGAATAATTTATAGAACTTAAGTAAAAATAACAAATTTTATAGACTAAATCGGCCCAGTTTTCATATAACATATATTTACTTCATATAACATATATTTACCTGTATCTTAATTTATAAAAGAAATTTGAGGAATTACTGTATGTCGGAATTTAGCACAAAAAGATAAAAAAAAAATCAACTAAATTAAAAAAAGAAACAATTAATCAGAGAGATGAGGAATCGGACGTGTTTCCAACATTTATCACGAATTGGTCGAAAGCATCATCCATCATTCCATCTGACATCCAAATTATTTTTTCTACTTTAATCACGTGTTTTAAACAATTGCTCCAATTTTCCACTTGTCACATCGCGAATCGTATTCTCGAATAAAATTTTAACCTCAAGAAGTTTTATTCTTCGCCGAAACCTCATCTTTGATTTGCACCCAAATTACCTCTGTGGGGTTACACGGCTAGTGTCTAATATTCACTGTCAAATAATAAAAGACATATCTATTCGAAAAGAAGTACAAAAAAATATCTCTAATGTACAATATAAATTGAGGTGATTTTTCCGTGTCGCCGCTATTTCATATAATGTATTTCGTTTAAGCAATGTATTTTGAATCTGTTGGTAAATATTTTTTTAAAGAAAAGTAGAAAGGGTAATTTCAATATATTTGGAAAGATAATTTACACAATTGCAATGAAAATACCTTTTATAAGGTTTCAAAAGCAAACTTTTAATTATAGCCGCGTGATCGTTAGTGACTTTATAAAAAGGGTACAGTCATTTAAAAACTATTTAAAAAATACGCACTAGAAGAAACAGCCTTTTATTAAAATTTGCCTGGATGTACTAAACGTTCTCAGAATTGTTCACGTGGACAATTGCAGCGTCTCCGTGAATACATTATACGTCTGTTCACATTTGTTCATCATTATGCTTTCACTGCCATGTCTACTTTCTCAGTCATGTTGTATGTAGTTTGACGTATTTTCGTATAAAAATAATTAAACAAATTCAAAAATGAAAAATAACACTTAAAATAAATTAATATAGCTCTCGACTGCATAATAATTTTGTACATGATTCTGACATTCAATATAAATTCATAGAGAATAAAACAAGTAATAAGATGAAACTTGTTTATGGTCGTTTCAGTGAAAGGTCCTTTCATCGAAATTATGACGAGTGGTAATCTATTCTCTTTCCTCCGTCATCGCTAGTGATCACTATTGATGAAATGCCTGTTCACACCTGTTTATCTTGGAGGATCATCCGGAGTGATCACTGAAAGTGAACGTATGTGAACGACCCTAATAATTTTATTGTGTGTGGTATTTTAATTAAATACAGATTGAAATTTACACAATATTTTTATTTTATCAAACACAAATTTAATTTACAATATAATGTAACAATTATTAGTAATGAAAATTTAAAGAGAAAATATTAATTTGAAGTTAATTAGCCCACTATTAAAATCCAACTGAACTTCAAAAATTATCTACTCGGATGGCTAGAAATCCCTATTGAAATATATCCCAAAACACTTTATCAATATTCCTGAGCCCGTAGACAATTGTACTTAGCGATCGTCTACTGGCGAACTTTTCGACAATCTACCTACACGTACCGTATAATTATGCGTTATTGTTGCAGTTATTGACGAAAATTCGTTTGTAGGCGATCGCCAAGTACAAATTGTCTACGGGCTCTGGTAGTTAATTGTATTTCTCTGGTATAGGCGTTTATCCAAATACTTCTCCATGATTTCCATAGATGGCATTTATTCCATGTATGCTTTTCCAGTTAATTTTCTAAAACATAGCATTTTTACAACATATTAAAGAATAAAAATAACACAATTAAGCATGGCAAGTATCGCTGGTTGCCACACTTGCAAAGTGTACTCTTTTTGAACAAAAAGTTGGTCACCTTATTATTTGAATCCTTAAAGTAGCATTCACATTGCTTCACTTTGGATGATCATCCAGAGTGTCAGGGTCAAACCTGTTCATAGAAAGTGAATACGTCTGTTCACATTTGTTCATCCTATGCTTTCACTGCCATGTTAACACTCTCAGTCATTCAAATTAAGTTTTAAACTACTATAGATGACTCGTATACATTGAATTAGCTCAGAAAATGGACATTAATATTTTTGCCTAGTCTGAGGATCGAACCCACGACCCCTCGCTTGCAAGGCGAGTGTGTTAACCACTAGTCCAACCTAATGAATTAGGTACATACTAGTTAGGTATATTATATATACCGTGTGTATACACTTCTGAGCAAGTGAAAATCCAGTTTTCAACACAACAGACTGTGTTACAATAATCAACTCTCAGTCATGTTTAGGGTTGCCACCTTTTTTTATTGAAAATAAAGTACATTGGTCATTATAGGTAAGAAAAAAAAAGTACGTAGTATCAAAATAAAGTACAATTTATTTTTCTTTATTATTATGTTTAAAAACACTTTTTTTTTTTGCTTTTTGCAGTTTGTATCAAATGAGTAGGTATCTCTACTAAACAATTGCACAGCATCTTTACAGTCTATATTTAAATTTAAGTAAATAAGTAATTAATTTTTTTAAACATTTTTTCGGTGTAACACATTCTATTTGATCTGTTTCACTATCAAAATTACGTTTTCTATAAAACTTAAAATCGTATTTTTAAAGAGGCCCTTTAGCTAAAACTGTGAAATATAAAAATTTTAACAAGTTTGGCAGAAAAACTTTCAAAACTTGTTGACGCTGCAAACATTTTGCTGTGATAAAATATGAAAACAAATTTGTATTATCAACATTAGTTTTTTACTTAACAAAAAAAATGCTTTGCACAAAACAAACAAGAAATTGTGACAATGGCACTGACATTGTTGACATTAGGTTAGGTTGCGTTCAGAAATTGATTAAAACAAGTGCTTTAAAGTGATGTGGCGCTGGCGAGTGACGACACCGATTCAGCACCAATTGATAAATTTCGTTTAACGAAGAAATACTTACGACTAAACTTTTCGAAATCCCAAAGAAATCAAATCATGCGAAATAAAGTATTTTCGCGTACCTTATTTTTCCCATAAAGTATAAAGTACGACTACCTGAAATAATGTACAATACTTTATTATAAAGTACGGGTGGCAACCCTAGATAGAGGGGAAGAGGAGCGAGGCTGTATGCGCGAGACAGTTGAGTCAGTCGTGTTTGGGATGTCGTGGTGAGTGTGTGTTTAGAAACGTTAATACTACAAGCTATTTCGGCACAAAATGGCGCTAAACGGGATCAAAGTTAGTGATTTGCTTCGGTCTTATGACGGCGAAGGCGATGTGATCCAATGGCTCACGAAGATGGAGCTCGTGGCTAAGTTAAAAGGAGTGACGGACTTAGCACAATTTATTGTTCTTAGAGGGATCGGCATTTTCGGTGTATAATGAAATGACCGAGGAAGGAAAGAAGAGCGCGGACACAATCAAGGCCGCGTTGATATCGACATTCGCACTTAATCCGTTTAGTGCGTATGAATAATGTGTGCGTCGCGTATGGAAAGACGAGCCGGTAGACGTCTACCTGACTGACTTGCGGCGGCTGGCGCGACTCGCTAACATTGCGGGCGAAGAAATATTAAAAAGAGCCTTTGTGGTGGGTCTGCCGTCGCTAGTTTCGAGAGAGTTGCGAGCCATGGCGAACGTTGAAACATTGCCGCTAGTGACAGTGCTCGAAAGAGCGAGAGCATTGATGGCGGAGTTTTCGGAGCATCCGATTGCTGCAGCGGTGGTTACGACGAACCCAATCCAGAGCCGAGGGTTAATTCGTGACGGCAAAAAGTGTTATAGGTGTGGAGGCCCTCATCTCCAGAAGTTTTGCCGTGACAAGTCCATCGTGTGCTGGAGTTGTGGAAAGGAAGGTCACGTGACCAGAAACTGCCCTGGAAACCAGGGAAACGAGGAAGGGAGAGCTGGTGCGCCGGAAGCTCTACCCCGGCGGGAGTAAAGGCGCTACCGGTAGTCGACGTCACAGTTAACGGCTTACGAGGGCGCGCTCTGATAGACACTGGATGTTCGCGATCAGTCGTGAGGCGAGCCTTCGCTGATGGAGTGAAAAGCGGGAACTGTGTTATCGTAAGTGTTGACGGTACGCGGGTGGGGTGTGTGGAAGAATCTGTTGCTCGGGTGAGATTGAGTAATGTGGAGGTGAATGTCGATTGTATAGTGACTGAGAAATTATTTGACGGTGTGGACGTGATTCTTGGAATGGACGTAGTTGCGATGTTAGACGGCGTAACTGTGACTAGTGACAGTGTCAAATTTTTAGATAAGTTCGGTCGGGGAGAAATGGTCGCCGCGAGTGTGATAAGTCATAAGGAGATAATAGAGGACAAAGATTTCACGGCTGAGTTTGATGGAGAGCTGTGGACTGTGAGATGGAAGTGGCGTTGTGAACCACCTACCTTGACGAATGGAACTGAATGTTATTCGAGCGTGAACTCCGGCAGCGTCGACGAGGAGATAGCGCGATGGATAGAAAAAGGTTTGGCTTGTGCCTCGGCGGGATAATGGCGAGGGAGTTCTTCCTCTAATGGCGGTCGTGCAGCGAAACAAAGGAAAAGTTCGCCCTGTTTTAGATTACCGGGAACTCAATGAGCACGTGAATTGTCACACCGCAGAAGGTATCGTCGTGTGTGATGAGACAATTCGGCGATGGAGAAGGCGCAAAGGACCCTTGAAGGTGTTAGACCTTCAATCGGCGTACTTGCAGACTGGAAGTGGTTGAAGAACTCTGGCGCTACCAAGCGGTCCGTCACAAAGGTCACGCATACTATCTTACACGTCTAGGCTTTGGCCTGAATTGTGCGCCAAAAATTACGACTGCCATTGTGACCTACGTGCTTTCGCGTAGTGACAGGGTGAGAGAGGGAACTGATAGTTACATTGACGATATTCTTGTGGATGAATCAATAGTAAGTGTAGGTGAGGTGGAGGCTCTTCTGAAACGCTATGGGTTGGAAACGAAGCCGTCAGAATCCTTAGAGTGTGCTCGAGTTTTGGGACTGCAACTGAGAAAATATAGAGAGGGTCGGATTGTGTTCGGAAGAGGAAATGAACTACCGACGATACAACAAGGAACAATGCTCACCAGAAGAGAGCTATTTTCAGTTTGCGGTAAGCTGACAGGACACTATCCGGTGTGTGGGTGGCTTAGAACGGCGTACAGTTTTGTAAAAAGAGTGAGTGAGGGAAGCGAGTGGGAAACACCGATAGTTGTCGAGGCGCAGAGTATCGTTGAGGAGATTGTGTGCCGCGTGAGAGTCGAGGACCCGGTGAGGGGGGCGTGGGCGGTTAACAACGATATTAAGACCTGTAAAGTGTGGTGTGATGCAAGTACGCTGGCAATAGGTGTTGCAATTGAGATAGAAGGAGAAATTGTGGAAGATGCGTCGTGGATGAGAAAGGCGGCAGACGTGAATCATATAAACGTCGCTGAACTAGAGGCAGTGCTGAAGGGCATAAACTTGGCTGTGAAGTGGTCTTTCAAAGAGATTGAAGTGGTAACTGACTCTGCAACTGTCAGTCACTGGTTGTCGTCAGTGATACAGGGTGATCACAGACCAAGAGCCAGCGGAATGCATGAGATGCTCATTAAGCGGCGGCTGGGACTGATGAGAGACATGATTGAGGAGTTAGAGTTAAAAATAGTTGTGACACTGGTGGAGTCGTTTCGCAATAAAGCGGTACAATTTACGCGAGTAAAAAATACATGGTTGAAAAAGAGTATTGCAAGTAGAGCTGGAACTAGGTGTTGATGGCAATTGGAGTCGATTGGCACTAGATCCCTAGTGCCAATCGACTCCAATTGCCTACTAGACCCATTTCAAGGCGAAATGTTACCTGACTATCATTGATTGTGTGAAAATACAACATTACAATTAAAACAACCTCAATGTATTAATAATGCTATGGATTAGTGATGTAACAAATGAGTGATTTTAGGATATTCACGAATGCAAATGCGAATATTTGTTGCTGACATTCAAATAGCAAATATTGACTTGCTTTAATTTCTACAATTGCTCAAACATTAAAATTTATACCCTCCTGTCGCCGAATTTTCAAAATGGTATAGGAATTATAATATTTCAATACTCCTCGGTTTTCTTTAAAGAATATTTTCTTGCAGTACCTTTTTCTACAATGTACCGGGTAATTATCCAGTACTTTTACTGAATATCTGATACTTAATTACCAAAATAATATTTGCAAAAATTTTGCATATTTTTTTGCAAATACGAATGCGAATATGAATATTCGTTACATCACAACAATAATATATAAAATATTATTTAATACTGTTGTGGGTGAATTTAAAGAAAACATCTCCAGCATTTGCCTTTCTCCTCTTATGAATTAGGTGATAAGTATTAAAATTTTAGAGAGCGGAAGCTCTTGGAAGCCAGCTGGATTGATAAAGTCACTGTGGAAGTACTAAATACAAGTGTTTATTAACAAAGACACTCTTTACTTTCACTGCTTACAATGTGAAATGGCTGACCTTTCGGAACTAGAAAAGAATTTTATATTGGATAGTAAGCATTTAGAACTAACAGAATAAGAGAGAAAGTTGTAAAATTGAAAAAAAAAAATTTCAAATGTTGGCAATATATAAAAATATCAATAATAGTGTCACATAGTATAATAATAATAAAGAAATAAAATAACCTAATTTGACTCCGCCTTGCATTGTGAGCAGTACATTTCCAGCTTTAAGATCCCTGTGTATGACATGAGCAGAATGCAAAAATGCCAATCCCCGACACATCTGCTGGCATACATACGCTATCTGAGGCTCCTTTAAGCCCTTCTCCAACTCACACATGATGGAATCCAAAGCACCACCGTCACAATATTCTATCAGCATCTGCAATCAGACAAACAAATCATATACTATTCTTCATTCATTTTATCGATGCACTCGACAATAACATTAGGAATGCGTGATGTTCACGTGATCAGATGGGCCGCTCGCAGAATAGATACTGGATAGAAATTGCCCAGTGTGAATAATAAAAATATTGTAAATATGTAATATTAAAATAAACATACTGTTTTCAGATTATCTTTATTGTAGTGCTCTCAATAATGTCGAGATAACTTGACGAAAAATTTCAGATTTTTTATATGTGAAAATTTAACTGTGTTTTTTTTCAATATAGGTAATTTATTATAATGTTTTTTCAGTGTCAATACACAACCCTTTGGATTATACAAAATTATTGAATTATAAAAAGATTTACTACAAACTGAAACATGAGGGACCGTTTATCGAAATTTTATGATTATACATAGGTACCTATATAAAAAAATCTTATTTACTAAATGATTTGATTATTTAATTTTAAATTTTTTGAGGCTTATTTTTGGGCAGACTCAGGTAACTGATTGGACTCTTAAATAAGTGTTATTTAAGTAATACATGGAACAAAATTTTAGAAAGATAATAAAATAATTGATTAAAACATTTTACATGTCAACGTGACATAATATATATACTTATATAGCAAAACAAAAAACATTATTAATACGATAACATAGAATAATTAATCAAACACCTTAACAAAGTGTCAACACAAAAATAATTATAGCAAAACGAACAAACATTATAAATGTGATAACATAGAATAATTAATAGAACTTAAGTAAAAATAACAAATTTTATAGACTAAATCGGCCCAGTTTTCATATAACATATATTTACTTCATGTAACATATATTTACCTGTATCTTAATTTATAAAAGAAATTTGAGGAATTACTGTATGTCGGAATTTAGCACAAAAAGATAAAAAAAAAATCAACTAAATTAAAAAAAAGAAACAATTAATCAGAGAGATGAGGAATCGGACGTGTTTCCAACATTTATCACGAATTGGTCGAAAGCATCATCCATCATTCCATCTGACATCCAAATTATTTTTTCTACTTTAATCACGTGTTTTAAACAATTGCTCCAATTTTCCACTTGTCACATCGCGAATCGTATTCTCGAATAAAATTTTAACCTCAAGAAGTTTTATTCTTCGCCGAAACCTCATCTTTGATTTGCACCCAAATTACCTCTGTGGGGTTACACGGCTAGTGTCTAATATTCACTGTCAAATAATAAAAGACATATCTATTCGAAAAGAAGTACAAAAAAATATCTCTAATGTACAATATAAATTGAGGTGATTTTTCCGTGTCGCCGCTATTTCATATAATGTATTTCGTTTAAGCAATGTATTTGAATCTGTTGGTAAATATTTTTTTAACGAAAAGTAGAAAGGGTAATTTCAATATATATGGAAAGATAATTTACACAATTGCAATGAAAATACCCTTTATAAGGTTTCAAAAGCAAACTTTTAATTATAGCCGCGTGATCGTTAGTGACTTTATAAAAAGGGTACAGTCATTTAAAAGCTATTTAAAAAATACGCACTAGAAGAAACAGCCTTTTATTAAAATTTGCCTGGATGTACTAAACGTTCTCAGAATTGTTCACGTGGACAATTGCAGCGTCTCCGTGAATACAATATAGATTTATATGTACCTAACTACTAAAGTACGAAGTAATAATAATTCTATGAGTGTTACTAGGGATCAGGGTTGCCAGACGTACGGTAATTACCGTACTTGTACGGTTGTAGTGAACAGGCAACACCAAAGAGTATTGTGGTCAGCTGGCATGACGTCATTTATTTGATTGTGATAAGAATATTATCACAATCCAAAATCATTCTAGTTCTCTCTGCCTGGCTGACCACACATACGTTTTCATTCTCTTTATAAAATCTAGTGTAACATTATTCGTATTAGTAAAACTGTGTTTAATAATAAATTATCTTTCATAATAATCGCGAGTTTCATTATACATTTGGTAAGTCACTTTCTAACCTTCTGATCTGGAGTAAATCTATAAATTCTTTGCAGTCTCTTATACTTGCCATCCCCATCAGGGATCTTCATATCACTCTACTACCCTAATTTCTACACGGTTATTTCATTCCCCGTACGGTAGTAAATTACCGTACGACAAAAGTACGGTAATTTCAAATCAAAACTAATGTACTCGGGAAAAGGCCTTCTTAACACGAGAAGATAGTGGCCAACGGCGCACTTTAGTGATGTACGGTAATTGTACGGAAATTTTTCCCTAGAAGTACGGTAATTTTGGATTCACAATCTGGCAACCCTGCTAGGGATACACACCAATTTTAAAATTTTCGACGCCGGGACCCTCTAAAGACGGACGCCGGAAGCATTTTTGTTTGTGACGGTGACTCATTATTCGTTTTGTTTATTCATGATTAATTGTTCATTGCCTTGTACATTTTGAGAGATAACACAAATTTATAAATCTGATAGAAAGTTAAGAAGTGTATGATCGACAAAAAATTAATGAAATACTGCATTATAAGGCTTTTAAATTTAGAGGGAAGAAAAATAAAATATTACTTAGGGGAACACAGGATAATAAATTATAAACTTAATATTACTGCTATCTTCTGACTGCTATACCCCTACAGCACGTCGAACAAGTAATAAGCATACAGATTGTCCTCTTCGTGTCAATAAAAAATAAGACATTCAGGATTCTTTCGTTTTTCCTTGGAGCACTTGGCAAAGAAGTGGTCTTCAACTCTTTCGTAAGTTTTCAGGTGTTCGAAAAAATAAAGACACATGAAATTTTGAATTCCAAATATCTTATTTTTTTGTTGGCACAGAAAGGATGGCTTGCATGTTTATTACATGAGGCTGGTATACTGGCTACCCACTTGTGGGATATACTGTGATGGTGTGGAATAGTACATTCAGAATAGGTGCAAATTGTAGTATACCTATTACATGAAGTTTTGAGACCACGACACTCGATAACTTATGGAAAATAGTGGGAGACCAAATATTTATTTCTATTTATTATTTACTGTACATTGATTACAAGAAAATTCGTATTTTATTTTTCCTTTATAAATTTGCGTTATCTCTCGAAATGTATAAGGCAATGATATTAATCATGAATAAACAAAACTAATAATGCGCCACCGCACCGTTACAAACGAAAAAGCTTCGGGCGTCCGTCTGTAGAGGGTCCCGGCGTCGAAAATTTTAAAATTGCTGTGAATACTAGGCTATCCCGTGAATAATCACAGAAATCAAATTTTCTATGGAAAATCATTTAGGTATTACTAATACTGTTACTTATCACACCGCCATGCGAGATTTTAAAATGTAAAAAAATGTATTGTACTCCAAGTTCAAAAATTGGACACTCGTAGCGTTAGTAGTCCGTTCCATTGTCGACAGCCAACCCACAAAACAATTTGAAGATAATAAAACAAATATTTGCAACATAATACATTTTGTATATTTTAATATTTATTTTATACATCTTACATTACACATATTTAATAAGATACAATGTATTGAACTACAAAATGTACAAGAAATAGTTGTACAAAATGTACATGGTGCACCTTTCCACTATAGACCATTAAAGGTCACGTGGTCTTGTCTATGGATTTGCTTTTGCGTGGGGGGCAAACAATCAAATTGCGCAAATCATACTTGTAGGATGTTATGCCATAAGAGAAAAAAAAGAAAGTCAGACGACAAAATTATAACAAAATCGACACTGACAGTTTTTTTTTATTATTAGGTATCTATTCTTTAGGCGTCCCACCTAATATTACACCGTAAACACTGTGAATGTGTTGTGTTGGGATGCCTGATGCCCCTCAAGGATTTTTCTGTGACGTCATCCTTTAATGGTCTATGGACAAATAATGAATAAACAAAACGAATAATGCGCCACCTTTCCAAACGAAAAAGCTTCGGGCGTCCGTCTGTAGAGGGTCCTGGCGTCGAAAGTTTTAAAATTGCTGTGAATACTAGGCTATCCTGTTACTAGCTAGGCCCGAGCTGAACTTGGCTGAACCGAGGGGATCCGAACGAAGCCGAGCGTTTTTGAAGTTCCTTCAGCGAGACGCATGTCCTTTCACTGAAACGACCGTAAACAAGTTTTATCTTATTATTTGTTTTATTCTCTATGAATTTGTATTGAATGTCAGAATCATGTACAAAATTATTATGCAGTCGAGAGCTATACTACATAATTTATTTTATGTGCTATTTTTCATTTTTGAATTTGTTTAATTATTTTTGTACGAAAATATGTTAAACTACATACAACATGACTAGGGTTGCCACCCGTACTGTACCGCACGGCCGCCGCTCCTCTCGGCTGGCAGGTGACAAGGCCTCTGATAGCTCCTCGGCGGTACTGTACTCCGGTTGGTATGGAGCAGGGGGTGAGTAGGGGGGTTCGCTGGTTACAGCCTTCGCTTCGTCGACGTATGACACGCCGGTATGATTGTATAGGTATCTATACACAATCCGCGTGTGTAGGTGGCGGGCGGCCCAGACGCCGACACAATCCGCACACGTCGGAGACTCTCTCGTTCCACCGGCCTGGGGATGTTTACTTCCGCCGCCACTACCTCGCTTCAACACCTAGGCGCGGCCAGCTAGTGCACTCGCAAGTACGGGCGAACCGGGCAATGAACCCAGCAAGCGCAGACTATATTGAGAACACCAGAAGCCACACGGCGGCGTATTCACAAGGCGGTGTCGGTTCACGGTAACCACCTCAGTGCAGGTATCACTCGAGAACTCGTCTGTGATGAGAAGGTGTGCGACGATTTGTTGCCTGAAGTTCAACTCGAGGTCTTTGTCCAGTGCAGCAGTGGTCGTAGCAGTTGTTCCCAATCCAGTCCGAGTCTAGCAGTAGTCGTGATCCAAAGTAGTAGGTAGAAGTAGCAGAGAGGTAGCACAATGAAACGCACGGTGTAAGTGTTGTAGAAAGAGTAATTTATTTTTCAAATATGTATGGTTTATAAAGCGACCGATACTCGCCGTCCGCGCGCTACACCACACAGTGGCGAGAACGCGGCGCGGACGTGCATCGGCCGACGTAAGTAACCTCCCCACTCCTGCGCGACACCTCACATGCAAGCGAGCTGCCGCACAGGAAACATCTAGGGGAGGCAGATACAACATGAATGATATTATGATGACAACGTACTACGCGCATGTAGGCAGGTGTGCATGATAGCTTTATTATACCTACAATACGCGAGCCGCGTCCTACAAATATTTATAATATTAACATTTTACATTATTATTTGATTCCACACATTATTATGAATTTATGAAGGAATTTACAAGTTATTAAGAATATGAGAATTGTTATACAATATCGCAAAAGGTATTTTAGTTTGTGATGTGTACTGGCTTCGCTCACCGCGCGGCTGTGAATCACAGACAGGTTCATACCTATCTGTGCTTACCTAACTATGCCGACGCGGTGTAACGCGACAGCACACAACACTTTACATCATTATGAACAGTATGAGAATATGAATACATGAAATTATAATGTTTTTATGAACATTGAAATGGTGCGTATGCCATCCACACTCACCGCATAGCTAGGTACTAACAGCCAAACTATACCATGCGGTGTAGCGCGTCAGCATACAACACGACACACTCTTGTGAGAGTACACGGGGAGAGCCACGTTCGATACACGTACTTTATAATAAAGTATTGTACGTTATTTCAGGTAATCGTACTTTATACTTTATGAGAAAAATAAAGTACGCGAAAATACTTTATTTCGCATGATTTGATTTCTTTGGGATTTTGAAAAGTTTAGTGGTAAGTATTTCTTCGTTAAACGAAATTTATCAATTGGTGCTGAATCGGTGTCGTCACTCGCCAGCGCCACATCACTTAAAGCACTTGTTTTAATCAATTTCTGAACGCAACCTAACCTCAAATGTCAACAATGTCAGTGGCATTGTCACAATTTCTTGTTTGTTTTGTGCAAAGCGGTTTGAGTGCATTACGAGCGCTCTCTAGCAAAAACGTTGTAATAATCAATTTTATACAAATTTGGTGGAAAAACTCGCAAAACTTGTGATTTTTGGTTTCAAAATATGAGAAATTTTATCAAGAAAAATATTTTTTGAATTGGTCAATATCCATGAAAAAAAAAACAAAAAAAAAAACAGTTTATTACATACACTAATATTTTTAATAACTTGCTTACTTTTAGTTATATTAAAAAAAATGTATCTGAAAAATAATAGGATTCTCGTGCATTGTCTGCCAAACACACCCCCGATTTCGAAAGTTTTATAGAAAACGTAATTTCGATAGTGAAGCAGATCAAGTAGATAGTGAATGTGTTACACCGAAAAAATGTTTAAAAAAATTAATTGCGTATTTACTTAAATTTAAATATACCTAAACTGTAAAGATGCTGTGCAATTGTTTAGTAGAGATACCTACTCATTTGATACAAACTGCAAAAAGCAAAAAAAAAAAGTGTTTTTAAACATAATAATAAAGAAAAATAAATTGTACTTTATTTTGATACTACGTACTTTTTTTTTCTTACCTATAATGACCAATGTACTTTATTTTCAATAAAAAAAGGTGGCAACCCTAAACATGACTGAGAGTTGATTATTGTAACACAGTCTGTTGTGTTGAAAACTGGATTTTCACTTGCTCAGAAGTGTATACACACGGTATATATAATATACCTAACTAGTATGTACCTAATTCATTAGGTTGGACTAGTGGTTAACACACTCGCCTTGCAAGCGAGGGGTCGTGGGTTCGATCCTCAGACTAGGCAAAAATATTAATGTCCATTTTCTGAGCTAATTCAATGTATACGAGTCATCTATAGTAGTTTAAAACTTAATTTGAATGACTGAGAGTGTTAACATGGCAGTGAAAGCATAGGATGAACAAATGTGAACAGACGTATTCACTTTCTATGAACAGGTTTGACCCTGACACTCTGGATGATCATCCAAAGTGAAGCAATGTGAATGCTACTTTAAGGATTCAAATAATAAGGTGACCAACTTTTTGTTCAAAAAGAGTACACTTTGCAAGTGTGGCAACCAGCGATACTTGCCATGCTTAATTGTGTTATTTTTATTCTTTAATATGTTGTAAAAATGCTATGTTTTAGAAAATTAACTGGAAAAGCATACATGGAATAAATGCCATCTATGGAAATCATGGAGAAGTATTTGGATAAACGCCTATACCAGAGAAATACAATTAACTACCAGAGCCCGTAGACAATTTGTACTTGGCGATCGCCTACAAACGAATTTTCGTCAATAACTGCAACAATAACGCATAATTATACGGTACGTGTAGGTAGATTGTCGAAAAGTTCGCCAGTAGACGATCGCTAAGTACAATTGTCTACGGGCTCAGGAATATTGATAAAGTGTTTTGGGATATATTTCAATAGGGATTTCTAGCCATCCGAGTAGATAATTTTTGAAGTTCAGTTGGATTTTAATAGTGGGCTAATTAACTTCAAATTAATATTTTCTCTTTAAATTTTCATTACTAATAATTGTTACATTATATTGTAAATTAAATTTGTGTTTGATAAAATAAAAATATTGTGTAAATTTCAATCTGTATTTAATTAAAATACCACACACAATAAAATTATTAGGGTCGTTCACATACGTTCACTTTCAGTGATCACTCCGGATGATCCTCCAAGATAAACAGGTGTGAACAGGCATTTCATCAATAGTGATCACTAGCGATGACGGAGGAAAGAGAATAGATTACCACTCGTCATAATTTCGATGAAAGGACCTTTCACTGAAACGACCATAAACAAGTTTCATCTTATTACTTGTTTTATTCTCTATGAATTTATATTGAATGTCAGAATCATGTGTACAAAATTATAGACCATTAAAGGTCACGTGGTCTTGTCTATGGATTTGCTTTTGCTTGGGGGGCAAACAATCAAATTGCGCAAATCATACTTGTAGGATGTTATGCCATAAGAGAAAAAAAAGAAAGTCAGACGACAAAATTATAACAAAATCGACACTGACAGTTTTTTTGATTATTAGGTATCTATTCTTTAGGCGTCCCACCTAATATTACACCGTAAACACTCTGAATGTGTTGTGTTGGGATGCCTGATGCCCCTCAAGGATTTTTCTGTGACGTCATCCTTTAATGGTCTATTATGCAGTCGAGAGCTATATTAATTTATTTTAATATTAATTTTTTTTTTTTTTTATAATTTGATACAAACTGCAAAAATCAATCAAAAATATGTTTTTAAACATAATAATAAAGAAAAATAAATTGTACTTTATTTTGATACTACGTACTTTTTTTTTCTTACCTATAATGACCAATGTACTTTATTTTCAATAAAAAAAGGTGGCAACCCTACCTCTATCCCCTTCATACAATCGCTGCTACCACAAGGTAAAACACATGCTTTTAAATTATAGTCGGCATTCATACACGAACTATGTAAGAAAATGAGACATAAAAAACGTGCACATGGTTTACCCGAAAAGCAAGAAATGGCGCCATATTATCATGGCGAAAATGAACATCATAGTTAGAACTTGTCGCCTTACTCTGTCTTATTATGTCAACAAAACAATCAAATCAAAACGAAGTCATGAAAGATCAAACCAGTGTGACCAGATTTTATTTTCAAAAACTACTAAATGGGGAAGTTAAAAACTACTAAATTCTTAAAATGGTATAGGAATTTGAAGTATTTCAAAAACTCCTCGGTTTTCTTTAACAATATTTTATCACAGTACCTTTTTTTACAACCTACCGGGTATTTCTACCGACGATGGTCAATATCGGATACTTTTCTTTTCACGAAAATTTCTACCCCCCCCGTCGCCGAATTTTCAAAATGGTATAGGAATTTGAAGTATTTCAAAAACTCCTCGGTTTTCTTCAACAATATTTTCTTGCAGTACCTTTTTCTAAAATGTACCGGGTATTTGTACCGACGATAGTCAATATCGGATACTTTTCTTTTTACGAAAATTTCTACCCCCCCCGTCGCCGAAATTTCAAAATGGTATAGGAATTTGAAGTATTTCAAAAACTCCTCGGTTTTCTTCACCAATATTTTCTTGCAGTACCTTTTTCTAAAATGTACCCGGTATTTGTACCGACAATTATTTTCGAATTAGTAAGTATCGGGTACTTTTCCCAAATACCCGATAATTTATCTACCAATTACCGACTAAATACAAAAACTACCAAAAAACTACCAAAAACTACTAAAAACTACCAAAAACTACTAAAAACTACCAAAGAAATAAAAACTACTAAACATATTTGCAAATGCCTCAAAAACTACTAAAAAAGTAGGAAACTACCAAATCTGGTCACACTGGATTAGGGGATTCGATCCCGACCCTTTTTTCTAATCCCGGGATTTCGGGATTATCTATAATTGATCCCGGGATCCCGGGACTAGTCCCGGGATTGTATTGGAAATGTAAAGTGGTAACAAAAAGTCAGTAGGCCATGTCAAAATCACTTTTTTTTACTTATCTGGCAATGAATTTAAGTTTTGAATCTGTAAAAAGTCGGTTAAACAAAATTACACTTCAAACTTATTCTAAAATAAACAAACAAGGCACTTCTGTTTATGATTTATAAAAGTAACAATTAACTTTTTTATATTCTTAAATTGAATTCTTGTATTTTTATTTATTTCATAGTTTTAACCAGAGATGTGACGTATTTGAAATTAAAGTACTTAAAACACAAGTACAAAATACAAAGTACTTATTTTCATTTTGTATTTCAAATACGTTTTCGTAAAAAGTATTTTGTATTTTATTTGAAATACTTTTTCTGAGTATTTTGTATTTTACACAAAATACTTTTACAAAATACATTTTTATTTGTTTGAAACAAAATTCTGCCATTAATTGATATGCGCGTATGCAAGCTTTTTTTGTCAATTTGTTAAATTACGAATACAACGTTTCCATTAGAGTACTCCATATTTGAGATATACACACATAATAATGATGATTGAACTAATTATACATGACGCCGTTGAATGATCCATGACCATTCCAAGGGCGCTATGATTTCTTCTGAACTGCAGCGTTTTCAACTTTGTCTGCAGGCAATCTGTTCCAGGCAATTGACGCTGAGACTCTGGTTCTCCTTTCTGTAAATTTAGAGGTATTTGCAATATTGAACTCTACGAGTTTGTTCACGGCATTAGAAGCTGAGCACAGTCTTCGACTCAAATTTTTGTCAGCGGAATAGGTCAGTGGGTGGTGTGCTACCTTGTGGACAGTGAGACACAGTTTAAACTCCACTCTCTCTGAGACTCTCAGCTAGCGTAGACTTCTTAGTAGTGAAGTGATGTGGCAGCTCTGATTCTCTCTGTAAATGAATCGGAGGCAACATTAAAAACCATCTGAAAACGATCGAGAAAGGTCTGGAGCAGTCCTGTATATAATATGATGTTACAGTAGTCCGTACGATTTCAGATTCGGAGTATCCATCCTGATTTATTCTGCAGCCCAAGTTCAGGAATTCTCTAACCTGCTTGATACTCACTCCATTTATGACTATTTTCGCAGTCGCCTCATCTCTTCGAATGACCATACATTTTGTATTGTCTTTATTTATTTTTTATGTTGTATTTTGATAGTTCTTCCTAAGACTTTATTCAACTCATCTTCATTATCTGCAAGCAATGCTATATCGAATCATGTCAACCCTTTCTCCATTTATCTATACTCTTGTCCAGTTATTCATTTCTTCTATCTATTCATCAATGGCTCGCTGTATATAATAGGTAGTTAAAGAGTGCTGGAAATATTGAATACCCCTGTCTTACACCTTGTTCGACTACATATTTGTAAAAGGTATTCTAAATAAGTATTTTGGAAAAGTATTTTGTATTTGAAATACAAAAATTCAAAAGTATTTGTATTTTGTATTTAAATACTTTTTTGAAAGTATTTTGCACATCTCTGGTTTTAACCCAGAACAGTTTTAGTTTAGTGGGGCAATATATTCTATAATGTTGTTATTTATGTTTGTTTGTATGTACTATTTTGGAATATTTAAAAAAAAATCAACTTAGACTTATTTAGCTTAACCCATAACAAAAAAATACATACTACAGGGATCAATGTTTAAACTCGTATTTTTAAATCAAATTGACCAGAGACTTTATGAATTATTTATTCAAATTAGGTCGATGAGTGATTTTTTAATGCTATTTTTTAAAATATCAAATCACTCAAGCATTGTTAAAAGACTATTCCAACGCGATTTGCAGCTAAACAATAAATTAAGCTCTCTTCCATGTTCCTTTTCAATAAAGTTTTGAAGCGTAGTATCATTCTTCAAAGATGCTGTTTTAAAAATAAGAACCACTACGAACTTTCTTTACGACTTCATTAATATTCCAGTCATTGGTCAAACTCACCATTACCGATTTTAATGACTAATCCTGAGTCCAGTTCTTCATTATCACCATCCAAATCATCAATAAAAGGCGATAGCCGTTTATGTATTAAATAAATAAATAAATAAAATATCATCACTGATAGGTTCATTTGCAGGTATTTTTCTATACAATAAATCACAAACGGCTAAGTGAATACCGTGTGCAAAACAAACTAGGTGCTTTGCATTAACAAGTTCTCCAACTGTAATTTGGACCATCAGTAACTATTGCCACAATATCTTATCTAGTGAGATATCGAACTCAGAATAACGCTCTTTTAAGATACTAACACAAGCTTCGGCTGTCAGTGATTCATTGATGTGCTTGATTACCAAATATTTGACTTATTGTATAATTGTATTAATCCCGAAAATCCCGGGATTTCTTAAATTTAATCCCGAAAATTTCGGGACTAAAATACGACCGGGATCCCGGGATCCCGGGATTCGGGATCCCGGGATCGAATCCCCTAGTGGCAACCCTAATCTTGGAGGATCATCCGACGTGATCACTGAAAGTGAACAAATGTGAACGACCCTTAAGATAAATTTATTTATCGGAGGTCCCAAGACAGTTCTTTTAGCTTTGTTATATTACGTCGTGTGTATTAAGTCATAGCCATACTATATTCTTGTAAAAATGAATATAGGTACTTATGCTTGGGAATTTGAACCATTTTACGTGGTGTAGCATTTCTTTACATTCTGTATCAATGATTTTTATAATAGCTGTGAAGTTGTTAGGTTGGTATCGATAATTTGGTGTGCAAGAATCAAAGCGGCAACTTGAGCAAAAAGATCCAAAACAAGAGTGAAGAGTTCCCGTGACAGACAAAGCAGACAACCGAGTGCAGTGCCGTGATACCTAGGTATCAAGGCAATCAATTTTATCGAATAGACGGACGCGCGCGACCACTCCCAGTTTATTAAATTAATGTTTAATTATATTTGTGCGTGCTTGTAATTTGAATTTTTCTTATATATTCCTGGTTTGATGATAACGTTTACATTAAATTTCTGCACCAACACCTATTGGATCAATATCCTAAATGTACTTGTGTAATGTTTCTACATCTGTTCGAAGTGATTTGTTTTGTACTGCGTATTGGAAGACATTAATATTCATTAATTTTAATGAAGGAGAATGCATGAAATGTCACAATGTTCCCGTTTATGTTGAGAAGGAATAAGATTTTAAGATAAATGCTTGTCCTAATGCAAGGTTATTTTAAAGGCCTTGCAATGAAGGTTTTTTTATAATGAAGTATTACGCATTGTTTTCACTTCCCAATTTTTTTGTGTTCACATAGTGTATAGTCTTAAGATAAGTTCATTAATGAAATAGGTAACATAATAATATTTGTATTGTAAAAAAAAGTTGCCAAAAGAAAGTGAATTTTATTATCATCATAAAGTTGGTAACAAATTTTCTATGTACATACAATAATAATTCTAATGTCATATTTTCTTATGTGTTGTAAAAATAATACACTGTACCAATAATAATATTATTATGAAAAATAATTAAGTGATTCTACAATAATATCTCAGAGCAGTGCAGTGCATTGGTGGGTGTGCCTTATATATTAATTGTTGAAATCTCTTTGTTGTGTACACTATGTATGTATTGGCATTGTGTTGTGGACACAGATATATATCATATGTGTAGTATGTTCATGGGGTCTAGACTCTGCCATGCTCTGCCCTGCCCTGTTCCGCTGTAGCCTAGTGTAATATATAGGAAAGTGTATGTTTAGGTGAAGACCGTCCCAGAGATCACTTTCATTCTCTCTTTGTTGAAATTATTGTGAGTGTGGAGTGCAAGTGCAGTGTGGTCCCAACGGATAACCATGAACTGTGGAGGAGGTGGTGGGGGACACGGCGGCTCCAGAAGAGGTTATAGTCGTCCTGGTGGTGGAGGACGTCCTCCACGAAGGCACGCTCGATATAAAGACTACTGGAATTTCAGGTAAACCCAAAAGCTGCTTCATGTTGAGAATTAATGGGTTCAGGAAGCATTTGGTCAGTAGGTACATCTTATGTAAGATAGGCTTGGTTCTAAGTTATTTGAAAGAGCTCTTCCACTTTTTGTATTCCTATCCATTCTCTAATGTTTCTCAGCCAGAAAAGCATTTGGTCAGTAGGTACATCTTATGTAAGATAGGCTTGGTTCTAAGTTATTTGAAAGAGCTCTTCCACTTTTTGTATTCCTATCCATTCTCTAATGTTTCTCAGCCACAAAAGTATGTTCATCTCTTTCCCACACCACTCACTTTCAAATAGTCTTGTACAATATTTTACTTTTTAACCATATAATAATACACTTTATTGTACAAAATATTTAAACTAAAACAAGTAGTAATAAGATTACAATATGGCATACACAAATAGTTTTGCACAATGGGCGAGTTTATCAGTTTATCGCAGGGGTGCCAATCTTCTAACTAATTCAATAAAATATAAACAAAACAACAAAAAAGTAATTATAAAAAATAAGCAAGTCTTTAAGATGTCAACATAAATATGGTAGTTACAAAATATATATATAATATTTATTTTGAGTGGTTTTTTGTTTTTGTATAATCTGGATTTTCACATTTACGAAAGTGTTTATATGATATATAGTACAATACGTATGGTTCAATCGCAAGATATGCATCACTTACAGGGTAGAGAAGAGAGTATTCGGTGTGCCATTACATTGAAAGAGTTAGGTGTGTCATTGAAGAGAGACCCACCTCCACCCGGATATCTCAGGAGTTATGAACTCCTATTTATCCGCATAAAAGTGTTAGTGTTAGGTGTGTCAGTAAGATCGCGGTAGTTGTAAATTTGCACCTTATAATAACAATACTCACAGGCTATCCTCACACCTTTGTTGCCTAATAGTTAGAGCACTTGACTCGTAACATAGAGGTGCTGGGTTCGAATCCTAGTATGTGCGGTTGGCTGAATAAAGTTGCTTTTCAGCGATGAGTGTGGCAGTCACCCGCTCTGAAAAGATTGATATGAGAGAAACATAAAGAGAGATAGGTGGAATTTGTGAACTTTGTTATTGTTTAAAGCGCTTAAGCCAGCCTAAGCTGATTTGTAAGCGTCGGAACCCTTAATACTCCTTTTTCTACCCCGTAAGTGATGCATATCTTGTGATTAAAGCCATACCTATTGTAAAATATATCATACAAACACTTTCGTAGGTGTAAAAATTCCAGTTTATACAAATATAAGAAAATTACTTTGCATCAATCTATATATTCTTATTTTCCACAAGGCTTATTTTCCGCGAAGATAAGGGTTGCCTCATCACACTTTTGCTGGAAAAGTTGCACTGGTTAAGAGTTAGTGAAAGGGTCCAATATAAACTGTGCCTTATAGTCAACAAAGCTTTGAACAAAATGGCACCTCAGTCACTTTCTGAGCTCTTGTGTTCTCAAAACACCTGCAAGTAGACCTCTATGCTCAGCTAAGACATCACCAACATGCTGGACGAAAACAACAGAGCAAACAAGTCCTGCTTCCATGATAGGGCTTTTGGCGTTGCAGGACCCGTCATTTGGAACCGTCTCCCCGAGGACCTCCGTAAAAACCAGCCGATAACAACGTTCAGGAGCAAATCGAAGACATTGCTCTTCCAACATATTTTCCCGCGCCCTTGAGATGGATGCTCCATTAAATGGCACCGAATAAATCATCCAACATACATATTTATTTATTTATTTATCAATTCAAACGGCTCTGAAGCCAATTACAAAAGCACATATTAAACATATTAAAAACATACAACTATTATGCAATGAGAACAACAGAAATTTTAAGAGCATTAAAATGATATATATCATGACACAACAAATATGCAAGTGAAAACAATATTTAAAAACAGAAGCTACAAATGATAGACACACAAACACCACCTCTCTCTCTCTCTCTCTGGTTTCAATCCTGGGATTGGTTTGCAGCAATTATCTCTTTAATTCTTCTCCTCCACTCCTCCCTGTCTTGTGCGGTTCTTTTGAATTCTGCATATGATGAGCAGCGCATGTCCACCAGCAGGTCCTCCAGATACTCTCGGCGTGGGCGTCCCCTAGAGTTTGTCCCCTCGGTCATACCCTCCATTACGGCATGCAAGAGGCCTTGTCGTATTACATGGCCGATCCACCTTGCACGCCTTTCTGACAAAATCTTGAGCAGGTGCCTTCCTCCTTCGATTCTTTGAAGAACTTCTTCGTTTGTGATGTGGTCTCTCCAGGAAATTCCTAATAGTCTTCTATAGGTCCACATCTCAAACGCCTCTAGTCTTCGTTTATCTCTTTCAGATAGGCACCATGTCTCGCAGCCGTACATCAGGATAAGCACCACCATAACAACACAAAATCATATCCAAAGCAATCAGTTAGTCCTGTAGCATGACACTCTTCAAACATGATTTAAACTGACATAAAGTCGTGTTGTATATATCAGCTGCCTGAGGGTATTCATTACCAACTCTCTGAATACGATTCAGCGATGAGTTCTGATTATATGTTGTCAGGGATTCATTTACATAAAATGGTGCTGCCTGTCGTGTGGCCCGTAATGGAGCATGAAAGTTTATTTGACTTAAGATATCTGGACAGTTTATCTGACCATGTATAATCTTATACAGAAGCATCAAATCAGACAAGTTTCTTCTATCAGATAGTCCTAATAAATTTAGAGAGTTTAACAAATAACTATAATCAATATTTTCCCTTGGTAAACCCATTCTGTAGTTAATGTACCGCAGAAACCTACACCCAATCTTGTCTAAATTATTTACATGAACATCGAAGCATGGGTTCCACACAGGGGAGTCAAATTCCAAGATACTGCGAACCAAAGAAGTATATAAAATTTTAAATGTATACAAACTTGAAAAAGGCTTACAGATTCTCAGTACGAAACCCAACATTCTTAATGATCTTTTGCAAATACTGTCCACATGATTAACAAAACTTAGTCGCTGGTCAAAAATTATACCAAGATCACGTATTTCATTGACCGATCCCAGCACAGAATCATATATTTTATATTTACAAAAAAGGGGATGTTTAATTCTGTAGAAACGCATAACTTGGCATTTCTTTGTATTCAATGTTAGTTTATTCCCGTAGCACCAGTTGCAAAAATCATCCAAATTTTTCTGCAGCGTCTCACAGTCCTCCATACAATTTATAGCCTTGAAAATTTTCATGTCATCAGCATACATTAGAACTCTCACATTAGTGAATATGTTCACAGCGTCATTAATAAAGAGAATGAATAACATCGGGCCGTGGTGGGAGCCTTGCGGAACGCCACTTGAAACTTCAAATGTGCGAGAGAGAGTATTTATTTTCACTGACAACCTACGATTCCTCAAAAAACCACGAAAAAAGGGGTCCACCAAAACCAATCGACCGCAATTTATTTGCAAGCAAATTGTGGTCTACCCTATCGAAAGCCTTGCTAAAGTCAGTATAGATGGAATCAACCTGACCTCGACTAGCCAGCACATTAGATATAAAATTTTCATACTCCAGCAGGTTAGACAGAGTAGACCTTGAAGACATAAATCCATGCTGACAATCAGATATGATATTGCCAATGCATGGTGATATCTTGCTCAAGACAATTTTTTCAAACAATTTTGGTATTGCAGACTGCATGCAAATTGGTCTATAGTCAGTAACCTCTTGTCTATTGCCTGACTTAAAAATTGGGATAAGGTAGCTGTGCTTCCAACAATCTGGATACACACCAGATACAATTGATTTATTAAACAATACAAACAATGGGTAAGATAAACTATGAATACATTTTATGAGAAATATAGGAGGCACCCCATCAGGTCCAGAACTAGTTTTAGGCTTTAATTCTCTTATACATTTAACTACGAGGCATGTTTTTTAAGTAAGTACCGTTTTGGAATTAAAAAAAGACGTGCAAAGATATCGCAATAATTTTATTTTTACTACATAATTTTGGTAACCAGCGCGCATGCGCGGAACGCCGACCGTAGCGCTGCGGCGGCGGAATCGCAAAACGGTACTTACTTAAAAAACATGCCTCGTATATCTCTAATTTCAATATTGACAGAAAATAGCTGAAGATCAATTTGAGTCTCGTGTGCTCCATTCTGATTAGAAGTTAAGGAGTCATTATATACACTTTTAAAAAAATCAGCAAACAGGTCCGCCACTCCATCAGGGGTGTCACCAGTTCTACTAGCATATCGCACAGTCCCCGGAATACCAGAATTCGCCGATCGCAAAGAATTGGAGTATTTGAATAAGTTTTTTGTATTTATACTAATTGAATTCTCAATACCATTCATATATCTTGTATAACATTCATTAGCTATTCTTTTACATTCCTTTCTCAATTCTGAAAATAGTCTATAGTCACTATAATCACCTGTAAGCTTGTACACTCTATGAGCATCCTTCTTTTCTGATATTTTGCTCTTTAATTCACCATTAAACCATTCAGGATACTGAGAAGGACTATATGTAACAGAAGGAATGCACTCTGTAATGAGATTATGCACCACTTTATAAAACCCATCCAACCTCTCAGACAATGGCAAATTTTGCAAAAAATCCCAGTCAGTAGCAAATAATCAACTATTTATATTTAAAAGTTTTAGTATGATTTATACATGGTAAATGTGAGTCTCCTAAAATTATGTTTAGTGGAGGATGGTGAACATCTATAGGAAGGACACACTCACACACTTTGCTCACTACAACATTTGGGTCACTAGAAAACACTAGGTCTAATGTCTTATCATTTCTATTTGTAACATTATTAAGTTGGTACAGATTTAAAAAATTGAAATTATCAGCGACAGCCTTCTCAATCTCGGTAAACAGTCTTCCATCTCTTTTGGTAGGATTTTCAGAATGCACATTGATACAATGAGCAGTCACATTTTTAAAAATGTCATTTTCCATAAAAAGTACAAGCGTAAATAAAGTTAAATCTCAAAGAAAAAAGTCATTTGTCTAAATAATACATTTTTCTATAAATATTACTTACTTTTTGAAATTGGGGTCGGGTTACAAATCAAAAAGAGACGTTTTCTACAATAAAAATAGCGGACAACCATAGAATGGAAAAATGACACATTTAAGTATATCTTGAGAATGCAATGTTTTATGAATGTTGTCTGTTTTCCATATAAAGTAAAATTGATAGTAGACTCGTTTTCACTAATAATATTATTTTTGTAATATGTCACTTTTCCATTTAACCGACGATATATTCAAATATAAATAAGTAATTGGAATTATAGCTATTGTAAAAAATATAACTATAGAATACATAGTAATATGTAATGGAGTTATAAGTAGATATAAAAATAACAAAGTTACTTCGTTATTTTCTTTCCTTTTTCCTAGTTTCTTCGTTTAAAAAATTACTGAATGATCTAATTTTCATCCGAAATGCATGAGCAGCATGCATTCCATTAATGAAAGGTCATATGATTTTACCCTGGAGATAATATGAGGTGAAGGTTTTACTCTATTTCACTGCGTACTAGGATACTGGCATTATATTTTGTATTTTTATCCTCCTTAACATAATAGAAACATTTCTATTATGAATACAATATGAGGTAGGTTACTTCACCTGCCACAATAATAATATTATATACAAAGTGTAGGTATACAGAAAACACAGAATGTATCGTTGGTGTTATTGGAAGAGATAGTGTTAATGTTTGCTGTTTGATAGCTTATGATTTTGTTCAATCCTTGAGCACTCAGGATGCGATAGCCAGATTAACCACCATAATTTACGATTCGTTAGACGAAGGAAAAAAGTGCGTTGGAATTTTTATTGACCTCCGAAAGGCCTTTGACAGCATTTCACATGTTAACTTGCTTAAAAAATTGGAGAACATAGGTATTGCTGGTGGTGTTCTGGAATGGTTCAGAAGTTATCTACATAAACGCCCACAGAGCGTCAGAATTCATGACTGCATTGGAGACATGGCTGAATCGGAGTACGGAATTCCGCAGGGTACTGTACTGGGGCCTGCCCTGTTCATCATTTTTGTAAATGGTATATTTTCGCAGGGGTTACATGGTCAGGTAGTATCATACGCGGACGACACAGCACTTATTGTAAGCGATAGGTCCTGGGAGGGAGTGGAAGCTAGAGCTAATGAGGATATGAATAAGCTCAAGAAATGGTTCGATCGTAATTTGTTAACTTTAAATAGTGATAAAACATATATAGTACCGTTTGCTGTTCACTCCAACGACAAGCCGCGATGCTTTGACGTGATGATCCATGACAGCTCACCGGATCATTCGCCCTCTTTATGCCAGGGGAAGTGCGCATTTCTGAGAGTCACGGATAACATAAAGTATCTCGGAATAATAATAGATAGAAATTTAAAATGGAAAGAACAAATTGAGACCGTCGTTAAGCGCATTAGAAAACTGATCTATATATTTGTTGAAATCCGAGACATTCTAAATATAGAACAAATGTACTTAATTTATTATGGATTGGTTCAATCAATTCTACAGTATGCTATAGTTGGATGGGGTGCTGCTTATTGCACGAGTCTAATACCTATCGAAATTGCCCAAAGATTAATAATCAAAATAATTTTGAAAAGACCACGAGACTACCCTACCGAACAAATATTTACAGAGTTTAAAGTTCCTAAATTTAGAGACCTCTATTCTAAATTTTGTATTCTGCAGGTTCTCAAAGAACCGGAATATCATTATTTCCTTACTGAGAATCGTACCAGACATAAATATGTATTCGTTCGTCCTAAGAAACGCACAGTTTTTGGTCAGCAGCATTACACATATTTCGGAGAGACCCAATTCAATAACCTGCCATTAGACGTGAGAAAGACTCCAAGAGGCGACGAACTTATAAAAATAATAAAGAAGCGCTACAAGCCAGATAAGACGGGATAACACTTTCAGCGACAATTTTGAGATTCGGGCTCATGATGTCATCATTGAGCACTGAATCGCGTAAAAGTGATGTATTTCTGTGTATGTGTGTTTGTGTTAATGTTGATGAGAGGAAAATTGATCCAACTGATTTGTATATTGTTTTGACGTTGTGAATAGGTAATTGTATTGGTTTAATTTTGTATTGTGCTGGTAGATTTTGTTGAACGTTTGATGAAAGTACATGAGAACTGAAAGTTTGCTATTTGTAACAAATTCTTATATGTGTATTAATATTTCTAGCTGATTCTTTTATGTGTGTTAATGTTATAATTGAAATCCGACCCTCCGCACAAGCATTTAGTTGCTTATGGAGGGAGCATTTTTACTGTGTGTTTTATTAATGTAATATCAATGTATACTGTGTATTTATGAATAAAATAAATATATTTTTTTAAATTTGTTTATGTTGTTACAGTGATGGGAATGGACGTGGTGAGGGCAGTGGGGTTGGGGGTGGGGGCTACTCAGGGTACCCCAAACCTCCACATCAGAGACATCAGGATGATTGTATGGATGTACCCCCACATAGAAGGGTACAAGGTATTTATTTAGTCATGTTGTTATTTTGAATTTAAATAAAAAAACACAAAGTTTTAACTAGTTGGTGAATGAAAGCAGCTTGTGGAATCAATAGGGAACATGCATGCGTGAGGAATATGAAAAAAAGTTATCAATTTATATTGATAAAGTTATGCTGATCACGAATATCCTAATAATAAATCATAAAATAAAACTTTTCATTCATTATTTTCAATTTAAAAATCCATGTTTTCTGTCAAAATTTAAAACGCTCTGTTATTGAATCTTCACCTTGTGACGTCATCATGCGCTAGTGCTAGCTTCGACGTAGCTACTCTGTTATCATTTCTCGGTGTTTTCTGTGTTGATCGGAGATAGAGGCGCGCAAGTTACTTGTATATTTTAATATTTTAAAGTTTTAAACTATTCAATGTTATATTTTTCATGAATCCTCATTGCTTTTTCATGTATATAAGTGCTAAAAAACGTGTGTTCAAACCTAGCCTCTTACAGGAACGCTTGTGTTCATATTTGAGTGATTTGTGCCTGACTTATAAAATTATACGTACAAATAGTGCTCAGTGTCAAACTATTGTTGTTTTCTGTTAAATAAATACTAAAAAGCACATATACCTATAAAGGTAACCCATTTGGTGCAGAATGTGTCTCTAAACAACTTAAGATTTATAGTGTTTATTAGGACAAGCGCCGTCTGTTTAAATGGAGGTAGAATATGTTAGTTTGACAATGGCTCCGTTAATAGGCACATAATTTGGTTAAATTTTTAATAGTCACTTACTATACTATTATACCCTCACGCTACGGCCCAGGTGGGGTAGGCAGAGAGAACGGAACGCCACATAGATCTATCCTTACATCCTTCTTTCGCTTCCTCTACATTCATTCAGTTTCTCATACATGCACGCCGATTTCTCCTACTAAACACTTACTTAAGAATTTGATCCACGTGATCAAGCCACGTGGTTCTTGGACGTCCATTCTTCCTCACACCCCCTCTTTCAGATAAATACTTCCTCTTTGTCATCCTTTCATCGTACATACGCTCAACATGTCCAGACCATCTTAACTGACGCCGGGCGTGTTATTTTTTTAGATAAATAGCGATTCACACAACGAAATAATTTAACTTAAAAATACATAATCATACAAAGTACTTACACAGAAGTGATCTTTGCAACAAAAAACAGTTGATTTTGTAGAAATTTCGCTATTTGAAAAGTCTTTTTTCATAGTTAGGTATGTATTACGACGCACTTGCATTGCCTTAGGGATCGAAATAAACATTTTTTCTGGAGTAGTTACAGACGTATTTACACACCGTGGAACTGAACAATATTTGTGATGATTTCTTGATGTATTCATTATATATATTTTAAATAAATGTTATCGATACCAAATTATTGAAATTTAAGTGCAAACACTGGCTTCCTTCACGCAACCCCTACGAAATTCGACTAGCTATCCGGGCAGCGGGCAGTACTAGCGCATTGTGACGTCACACATTCATTCAGTCGTGGGTGAACCGTTTTGCGCCATAGGGCGAAAATTGCTTTTTCAAATGGTGATAAAAACCTTAAAAATGCATATTGAAAAAAAAAATGACACCATAATTTTTCTAATTTTTTGAACTATTTTTTGAGCTTAAAATAAAAAATTGTGAATGTTCCCTATTACAGAGAACTGAGAACTAGGACCTAATAATTGTGGTGAATGTAATGAAGGGTCTTACGTCTATGAGTATTAATATTTTAAGAATTAGAGGCAATGAAATGTCAATTATTTTGTATAAATAAAACGTGTAGTCAATAAATAGTGTGTGTTGTGTGTAGAAGGTCGAGGTTCCGGCTTAATGGATCAGTCTGGGTCAGGTGGTCCTGAAGGATCTGGCGCAGGACATCATCATGCCCAACATCATCATGTATGTATATTTATCTCTTTCTTTTCTTAGCTTAGCCCTCTACTAAATAACACACTGTATGTCTCATTATTATGTTTGTTCTAGATGATACAGGATAGCAATCCTTTAACATCTTCAGCTGGGACATCTCGAGATGCTGCTTCTAGGAAGACGGACAGTCCATCTCGTAAAAGGAGACGAATATCGAGACACATGTCTGGGAGTGAGGGTGCTGGTCCCAGTAGTCCTCCACACGAAGGAGCAGCTCACTTCCTACACCACGTACCTCCCCCTCCCCAACCCCATGGTCCTCCACCACCCCCGCCTCCTCACCATCACCATCATATGATGCCACAGCACCATCCAATGCATCATCACCAGCCACACCAGCAGCATCAACAACAAAGCAGGCATGTATCTATAAATAAATAAATAAATAAATCTTTATTCACCATCATTTTACACAAATACATTAACAATGAAATTACAAAACGTGAACCCTAAAACATTAACATAAAAAATAAAAAAAATAGGTCTATGCCTACCCAAATAATAATAAAAATAATAAAAAAAAAAAATACAGGAACCCAAAGAGAAAAAGTTTTAAATATATAAATAAATAATTTATACATATACATAAATAATACATACATACAATAAATAATAATAATACATACATAAGATAAAATAAAATACTATAATAAAAACAAATTAAACGTATGTGATACATGTGCAAAATTTGATATCTGTGCACTCCTGGTGAGGACAAGGGATCTATCTATCCTATCAAACAGACACACACACACACACAGTATCATACATACTAGTGATGTAACGAATATTTGTATTCGCATTCGCGAATATTCGCATATTTCAAAAGTATTCGCATTCGTATTCGCAAAAAAATATGCAAATGTTTTGCGAATATTATTTCGGTAATAAAGTATTGGATATTTGGTAAAAGTACCGGATACTTACCCGGTACATTGTAGAAAAAGGTACCGCAAGAAAATATTCTTTAAGAAAACCGAGGGAGTTTTGAAATATTTCAAATTCCTATACCATTTTGAAAATTCTTGATTGAGCAATATTGTAGAAATCTAAGCAAGTCAATATTCACTATTCGCATTCGCATTCGTGAATGTCGGCAACAAATATTCGCATTCGCGAATATCCAAAATCACACATTCGTTACATCACTAATACATACCCTTAATATTATATTTACAACTATAAACTAAAAGGTTCATTATACAATACAATATATTATTTGAAGAAGTTACAATATAATTATAATTAATTGAATATTTTACAGTCCACCAGTAAGGTTTGGTAGAAATGCAGTAGAGCGAGGAGCTTGGGGAGTAGAAGCAGCATATGGCGGCGGCGTTCATCATCCACAACAGCAACACTTCCTTCCTAGTCCACCTCCGCAACCTCTCATGCTGGACATACATAACCAGGTGAGTGTTAGATTATTCAGTAGGCAAATCTATATAGGGAGACAGTTATTGTAGACAGTATTGTCAGTCTACATACATGCACAAACATACTATATATATATATATATATATATATATATATATATATATATATATATATATATATGAAGGTGAAGGTTTTACTCCATTTCACTGCGTACAGTCGGGCAGAGACTTGGCTCATGCCTTTGCATACGGAACGAGGCTTGGCCCGTCACCGGAATATGCAGTTTGGATTTGTCGAAGGGATGTTATGTTTCGACATTGGCGCATGTGTCTCATCAGGACCATCTTACATAATGGCCGACACAACATCAAATCCAGTATGCGAGGAGCATCGCATATTATGAAGACTGTATGATCTAATTTTCATCCGAAATGCATGTACAACATGCACCTCATGAATGAAAGATCATTTGATTTTACGCAGGAGACAGTATGAAGGTGAAGGTTTTACTCCATTTCACTGCGTACAGTCGGGCAGAGACTTGGCTCATGCCTTTGCATACGGAACGAGGCTTGGCCCGTCACCGGAACATGCAATCCCTTCGACAAATCCAAACTGTTCTGACTAAAACCTTCACCTTTATACTGTCTCCTGCGTAAAATCAAATGATCTTTCATTCATGAGGTGCATGTTGTACATGCATTTCGGATGAAAATTGGATCATACAGTCTTCATATATATATAGTGTGATTGTGTAGTATGTAGATTAGAGATGTAACATATATTATGCCTAATACATTGTAAAGCAGTTGTTGTAATGTTATATAAACGTACCCGAGTTATAATATAATATAATATTGTTAGTTTTCTTATGTAGATATCTGCCATGACAGCCACTCATTTTATACTCTGTTGCAGGTTGCAGTGAGTGTTCCACTTGCCAGAGCCAGGGAAGTGTGGCCATATCCTCAATTACATTGTACCCCTGCGCCACCGCTCTCTTGTCAGGTACATTGGATAGATAATCATTTATTTATTAACATAATACACGGCCTTTACAGTACAATAACATAAAAAAACACACTAGAAACAAAACAATATCAACATATAAGATACAATGAAAACATAACAGAAACTAGATGGGATTCTCAATGGAAAGCATGTACTCTCAAACAAATTTCCTCACGGTGTATTCTAAATTGTCAAAGATATCAATTCCAACACATAAGTATTCCCTATTTCATTGCTGAGTTATAACTATAGTTGACTAATTTATATATTAATAATACTTAATAATATATTTATTTTACAATCATACATCAACAGGCACAAGATAAAGGTTATATAGCGTAACAATGGTCAATATTGCACCTTATTACAGGTATAAATGTAGAATTACTACAACTACCCACCCCGGCACCCACTAAAAATCAAAACAATGCAATCACAAGTTTCAAGATGGAATGGATCGCTTGTGCAAAAACGATTTTATAGTTAATGTTCAATGTGTGTGAATTGTTTGAACCATCATATTGTGATGATATATGTGGTATATGTTACAGGTACACGGAGTATACACCCATGGTGGGACTCAGTTGGCTTTGGGTGGGTACGGGGGAGGGTTTCCTCCTCCACGTGGATTCCCTTCGCCCCACACTCATCCTGGGCACCCACATCACCATCACCACGCCCATTACCTGCATCAGCACAGAGATGCTCCTGACTTGCCTTTAGGCCTGGGTTCCACCAGTCCCTCCAGTGAATCTCCATTGCTGCCTTCGCAGATTACTCCACCCATGCTTTTGGGACACGAGGTTGTTCAGTATTCTTATTGTTATTACTATCTCTCTTTACTGCCTGGATAGCTCAGAACTCTGGTAGCTTTATTTATTTATTTATTTACATATTCATTCTATACTGTACATTGATTACATACAATTACATTGAAGGCATACTATAGAGGGCGAGTTTATCACAAAGACGCAATCTCTTCCAACTAAGGCTAAGTTCACATGTAACGCGCTATCAAATAAAATGGGAGTTCAGATGATGAGCGCAAACGCGCATTGCGAGAGTGCTCATCACTGCTTGTCAAAACAACAAAAATGCAAAATTAGTACGTGGAATCACAATGAAAGCGCGCACTCAAATCAACAGCAAACGGAGTTTACATTAGTATTAAAATGCGTGTTGACGCGCATCTAGAGACTTCCTCTAAGCGCTGCTCATGTGAACGGTTGTTAGGTAAATATAAGGATTTAACGCTTGTTAGGTAAATATAAGGATGAACATAGCCTAACCCAAAACCCAGCTTTATCCTTTTGTTCGGCTGTGTATGTTGCATCATTAATATCTGCTTATTTTGTGTTTTTATTTTCAGGGTCGGGAAGGACGTCGTGCTATGAGACGTCCCCGCCGCTGGGCTCCTCCTCCACCTCCCCCACCTCCACCTCCCCCACCTCCCCCGCCACCAGCACAGTTGACTCGCACACAGTCCCCACCTCCCCATCACCCTCTGCTTCATCATCTGCCCCCGCCTCACATACATCCGCATCACAGTTTGCTGGCAGGACTTGGAGGTCCCCACATGCCAATGCCTCCTGGGTTCTTCTTAAATTTCCTGTAAGTGATTCATTTATGATTTCTACACGTATCTGAATAGTGAAAATGTTATTAATATACTTTTATGTCGTTTTACTTTCATCACATATAGTGCTTTACTGTACATCGATTACTAGCAAATTTAGTGTTGCGGGTCCCAGATGCTGGAACAAGCTGCCTATGGGTCTGCGAGAAGAGGTGAATCGAGAGAGTTTTAGAAGAGGGCTGAAGACGCACCTTTTTACTGGAAGTTTCGGGTGATAAATGCGGTATATTCATCCTAGTCTGCGAAGAATTCGTCCTAGTCTTCGCAGAAACAACATACAAACGATCTTCAATACAGACAGAAAAATAAGTACAACATTGACTAGACCAACGGACAAATTACTAATGAAAATCAAGGTGTATATGAAATAGGCTGTCAGGACTGTGGCAAAGTGTACATAGGCAGAACCAACCGCCAGGTCCTACATCGCATAGCAGAACACCAAGTCGACGTAAGAAACAAAAAACATACGTCTAAGCTAGCGATGCATACCCTCATGGAAGGATACTGAATCGATTTAAAAAACGCAACCACGATTCAAAAAAGTAACACAGAATCCTGTACGAGTCTATTCATATAGCCAAGAGAGACTTTGCACTGAACCATCGAGACGAAACAAATAAATCACCCAAAACTTACCATCACCTGTTAGACATAATTAAGACGAACACGTTATCATCTACACAAAAAAATGACAACATCACAAACTTACCTACTCTAATGAATGGCAACAACGCAAACAAATTTACCACAAAACAAAACGAGACACCGTCTAACCTTACCCCCCATACTCCTACCCCCACCCCTACATCTTCACAGGTTCCACGGCGAAGCAAGAGGCTCAGGAAGAAGTAGTCAGTCGGTTTGACAATGGATACCCGGGTGCAACGCCGGATCTACCATAGGTGCAGTTGGTGCAAAAAACCAGGGCGCTACCTTAAAACGGCGCCACTAAAAGAGCATTATTTTTCTTGGTCTTTTTCCAAAAATTTCGCCTCGGAATAAAAAATAATAATCACACTTAGGTATACAACCTACAGTGATAATACCCTACTGTCCTAGCTGAAGTAGCAGGTACCTACCCTACTATTTTAGTATTGTCCAATATCTATAAGGATCATAGTATACAAATACATAGACACATAATGAACACTACTCATTCACAAAATGTGTACTATAGTGATGTAACGAATATTCGCATTCGCATTCGCGAATATTCGCATATTTCAAAGTATTCGCATTCGCAAAAAAATGTGCGAATGTTTTGCGAATATTATTTTAGTAATAAAGTATCTGGTCTGTTCCGTGTTGGCCACATTTGTTGTATTGTTTCATGTGTTCGTTTGCTTGATGATGTTATTATTATTGGGAGAAATATGCATTTGTGGAGATTTAATTTATATGTTTGTTTTAAGTATTGTACAACTGCTATGAGTATAGAACCACTCTAAAGTATTCTCTCAGAATTTTCAGGGCTTGAAGTCTAAAATCGAGGAGCTTAGAGCAAACTTATTTGCAAATAATTATGATATAATTGTTCTGACGGAAACTTGGCTAAATTGTGGCATATTTGATAGCGAACTTTTTCAAAACGAATATACAGTTTACCGGAAGGATAGGGATTTCATGTTGAGTGGTAAAAGGGATGGAAGTGGGGTCTTAATTGCTGTGGATCGGACACTAGGATGTTCATCCACTCTTGTTTGGGATGATATTGGTGAAAGTTTTTTTACCAGCATTCGTTTTTCATCGGTAACACATGGAAAAATGCTCATCGCTACTGGGTGTAGTATATATACCGCCTTCCACATCCTTAGATACTTATAACATCTTTTTTTAAAGTATATCTGAACGTTTAATCAGCTATTACGACAAAACGGATATTTGTCTTATTGGAGATTTCAATATCCGAACAATCCAATGGAAAAAAGACCCCGATGTTGAGTCAATCTTTGTTCCGTATTCTTATTCGGGTCCTGTTGCGCAGTATTTGATAGAATCTATATCTTTTCTCAATATGTTTCAGTCTAACGGAGTTTATAACAGCAATCAAGTTATCTTGGATTTAGTTCTTTCAACTATTCCATGTTCTGTTACCAGATGTGACTCTCCACTGGTTGGTAAGGATTCACACTATCCTTCACTGTTGATAAATTATGAGTTTGAAATTGCTGAGGATTTGTCTCAAAATATGATCCAGAAATTGATATACTTTAAGTCAAACTTTTCGGAAATAAATTTTGAACTACAAAGTGTTGATTGGGTCAGCGTTTTGGGAAACGGACCTGTGAATAAGATGGTTGAATCTTTTTATGGTTATGTTTTGCCAATAACTGAGAAGCATACACCTACATATGAAGAGGGTGTCACCTAATAATTTTCCCAAATGGTTCTCTAATAGAACTTTATTGTTGTTTAAGAGAAAGTCCAAGGCTTGGCGTAAGTTGAAGATGAACCGTAATGATTCTGACTACAATTTATTTTTTCAACTAAGAGCTTAGTTGAAGTTGTCGCAGAATCACGATTATAGGTCTTTTATTAATAACACTGAGAAGTCACTTAAGGGCAAGTCAAGTCTTTCTTTTCGTTCGTGAATTCCCTTAAAGAATCTAGAGGCTATCCGAGGGTAATGGGTGACGGTGACCAGACTTTGAGCGATCCAGAGGGAATTGTGAACTTGTTTTCGACGTTTTTTGGTTCTGCATTTTCACTGAATAATTTACATGATTCTAATACTGAAGAATCGGAAAATATTTTAACTAACTCATGTTTATCCACGGTTAACATCTTGAAATCTGATATTCATAAACGTTTATTAGGTATAGATGAGACAAAAGGAGTTGGCCCTGATGATATAGCACCAATAATATTAAAGAGATGTGTAAGTCATTTAACCAAACCATTGTATCTGATATTTATTAGGAGTTTACAAGAAGGATGCTTTCCATGCAAATGGAAGATGCCTAATATTACTCCTTTGCATAAATCTGGCAGCAAATCGGACGTTCGTAACTACAGACCAATTTCAATTCTATCACCTATTTCAAAAATATTTGAGGGTATTGTTCGTGAACAAATTACTTTTTTCCTGAAGCCGTATCTTCTTGTAGAGCAGCATGGATTCATGAGTGGAAGATCGACAGTAACAAATCTGATTTTTTTTTCTCAGCTATGGACAATTGTATACAGTTGGATGCCATTTATATCGGCTTTCAAAAGGCATTTGATAAAGTAGAACATCGACTTTTGATTAAGAAGTTAGAATTTCATGGAATTCATGGGAATCTTCTAAGGTGGATTGACTCATATATTTCTGATAGATTGATGACAGTTAAACTTAACGGTTACTCATCTGGCAGTGTCAGTGTTACATCTGGTGCCCCTCAGGGGTTTGTTTTGGGTCCTTTACTTTTCACGATATTCATAAACGACATAAAAAAAGTGCTTTAAACACTCATAGCTTCTATTATTTGCGGACAATTTAAAAATATACTGTCAAATTCAATTATTGTTTGACTGGAATGCTTAACGAGGACTTGGGAAGACTACACGAGTACTGTAACAGAAATAACTTGCACTTGAATCTGGAGAAGTGTAATCTGATCTCTTTTACCAAAAATAGAAACAAAATTCGATAAATTTACAATATCCATAATCATGATTTAAAAAAAGTACATAAGATTAGAGATTTAGGTGTGGTGTTTGACTCTGAGCTTTACTTTGATGATCACGTGAACAAAATTATCGAAGAGAGCAATAAAATACTGGGATTTATTCTGAGATCTACAAAGTCATTTAGGTTATATGAATCGTATTTGTACTTGTACTTATCGTTTATTCGCTCCAAGCTGGAGTACTGTTCCTCTGTATGGAATCCACATTTTAAAAAATATGTCGATCAAGTTGAGAGGACTCAGTCTAAATTCATTCGTTTGGTTAGGAAGAGATTGCATTATCCTGTATTTATTAAAGATTTGCCTAAATTGGAATTGAGAAGAGTTTTGCTGGATGCATGCAACCTGAGAAAAATATGCTTGTCCGAATACGATGTGCCTAATATTTTAGATAAGATTAACTTTAGAATGCTTCCTTTAACAAGATCTTGTTTTCCGTTCTACATTAAAAAAAAACAAAAACGATTGCAGACTCAAGAAACCCTGTTTATAGAATTTTAAAGTGCCAATTACGTCAGGTTTGTGAGAAAGGAGAGTTGAGAGTAGAATAAGATGAAATAAATATAAAAAAAATGTATATGTTTGATAAAATGTGAAGTGTTTGGGATAGTATTTATTTTTAGTCTGTTTTTAAAATTTTTGATTTTTCTTTTTTTAGAGTTTTTTTTTGTATTGTTATTGCATACATTAGTGAAATGTGAATGTGTTTGTGCGAATGAATGTATAATGTGTGCGAAATTGGGTGAGTGGATGTATTGTGAATTAATATATTGTGTGTGAGATTTTCTATAATTGTTTTGTGTGTTATTGCTGAAGTGTGCACTGTTTCGATGTAAGACTATTGGAATATTTTTGTCGCTTACATGTTTATATTTATATGTCTTTAATCTTTTGTGTACCATGTAAATGAAGAAATAAATCAGTAATTCGGTGAAAGTACCGGATACTTACCCGGTGCATTGTGGAAAAAGGTACTGAAGAAAATATTCTTTAAGAAAACCGAGGAGTTTTGAAATATTTCAAATTCCTATACCATTTTGAAGTCAATATTCGCTATTCGCATTCGCATTCGCGAATGTCGGCAACAAATATTCGCATTCGCGAATATCCAAAATCACACATTCGTTACATCACTAGTGTACTATAATGCCTAGGTCCTATATATTATATACGTACGTACTACAAAAAATATAATGTATAACAAGTTTTGAAGTCATTAGCATAAACCATTTTTTTTGTATGAAGTTTGCACCACTAGCTAGTGGTGCAAACTTCATACATAAAAAATGGGATGTCGTCTGTCCCATTCTTTTAAATTGAAAGCTTGTATCTTGGTACACTACCCGTCCCTTTCCGTTAGGTGCACTTTGGAACAGTCGCACCATCCATCTATATGTACCTATAACGTTATGTTATAGTTATCTACACTACAGAATTACAGATGTCTAATATACATTGTATTATATAGTGTGTAGGTATATATATCGATACTGTGAGAATTCATGTTTTGGTTTTGACATCCAATGAAGTTTTTTCCTGTGTGTCCTTCCCATTATTATTGCTCTATATTGTTCCTAGGCGCTAGGACAGCTAATATAATATTACTTTTTGATTTATTTAATTTCTTTTAATGAAGACATTTTTTTTATTTATTATTTCATCAATATTCTCGTGAATGTTGAAAGGATGGATGGAATATCTCAACGTTTTGTAACTTAATGTTTTTATTACTTTATTTACACATTTATTTTAGTAAGTAGATACCTAATTGCATTGTGTTTGGCTGTTAGTTTTTAATAGACCTCCACGCTCCACATATAAGTGAATAAAATAAATCAATAATAGATATTTATTAAAATTATGTACTTCAATTTAAATTCATACAAGGTTTATGAACTTAAAAATTTTCTTCTGACGCCCAGGGTTCTAAGGTCAATACTTAGTGGGGGGGGTCATATTTTTGCACCAGGGCGCTGGATACTCTAGATCCGCCCCTGCCCGGGTGCATTCGAAAGCTCATCACCAAACAAAAACACACGATGTGTCCGCAAAGACAATCTATACATACATACCTCTAGAGGAAAGAGATCTAGGAGAAAGTATGGTAAATTGGACCACTTTTGGGAAAAATCAATTTTCTCAAAAGTTATTGAATGTACATGAAAAACTAATCAACAAAATATTATCACGGAGATCTAGGAGAAAGTATGGTAAATTGGACCACTTTTGGGAAAAATCAATTTTCTCAAAAGTTATTGAATGTACATGAAAAACTAATCAACAAAATATTATCACGGAGATCTAGGAGAAAGTATGGTAAATTGGACCACTTTTGGGAAAAATCAATTTTCTCAAAAGTTATTGAATGTACATGAAAAACTAATCAACAAAATATTATCACGGAGATCTAGGAGAAAGTATGGTAAATTGGACCACTTTTGGGAAAAATCAATTTTCTCAAAAGTTATTGAATGTACCTACATGAAAAACTAATCAACAAAATATTATCACGGAGATCTAGGAGAAAGTATGGTAAATTGGACCACTTTTGGGAAAAATCAATTTTCTCAAAAGTTATTGAATGTACATGAAAAACGTTTTCTTACATTGAAAGAATAGAGATTTACAAATAATAAAACTTTATTAATTGAAACATAATTGAACAGTTAGTATCGGGAATCGGTCCAATTTGGCCGACCGGTCTGATAAATTGGACCACGAGTTTGATAAATTGGACTTAATGAGTATTTATTTATTGTGTCAAAACCCAGAGAAAAAACCCATCAAACTGATCTCCAGTACCTACTGCGCAAAACGCACAGCAGGTGGAGATGCGTCAAAAATATCCTCCATAGTGCAAGTGACAGGGCACAATGGACACTCCAACAAGTGTGGCATAGTCTGTGCTGCACCAAAGTCACATGCTCCGGATTCGTCCTGTAGGAAGCCCCATCGTTCTCTATTGTCGCGGCAGTTTCCTACAACAGATCTCAGTCGATTTAGGGGTTTCCATATCCCATCATAGTCTAGATCGCCTCCTGCAGCAAGGTGTTCTTGGGGTACGAAAGGTTCGCTTATTTGCGGATCCTCTGCCCACCTACGTAGGCGTTCAGTGGGCGCAGGGCCCGTCAGTGAGGATGAGGAGTTTAAAAAAGATCGAGTAGAGATGAAGATAAAAGATGAGTAATTATATATATTAATTAAAAGTATTGTTTAAAAGTTATTGATATATGTTTTCGAAGGAAGTAAGGTATCATTTTTTATTTTTTGAAGCAATTGTCACCAATTTCTGTTTTATCCATACAACCGAATGTGTTAAACAAATCCGGTTAAACAATAAAAAAATTGTAAATATTCTTAATATTTGTTGCTGACTGATCGAACTAGCAGCCGGTAAAGTATTGAACTTAATTTTTCCGGCGGCATTTAAAAGGGAGTTCGCGATCCATTTGAGATCTGAAATATGAGATTCCAAAAAGATGGTTGCTTCTATGGTTCACATAAAGCGTTTCTCCATTTCCATCTACATCGTGACAGTGAAAATAGTGGAATTGGTGAACGTTGTCCATGGACACTGAAAGTGATCACTTAAGCCAGCCTAGAACCAATTCGTAAGCGTTGGGATGCCTTTCTCACGTCTTCCAATTACCAATGTTACATTGTGTAAACATGGGAAAATTAAACTTTTTTTTAAATTGAAGTATTTATTATTTCTTAACGTTTACTTTAACATTTATGTGATTCATTTGCTAGATTTAAGATCAAAGTTTGTGTCAATAGACTAAAGAATTTATATAAAGAAATGTGTTTTTTGACATTTTAGTTTAACGTTCCCATCTTGCCCCTAGTTCCCCTAAGTATTTTATTTACTTATTTATTTACAGATATTTACGGCCTAAGATTAAACAGATTTGACACCCCACATGCCCATATATAAGTTAAAATAAAATTGGTAGGTATCTACATGAAAAAACGTACTAAAAACCTCTTCCTTTTACAAAATCTTGAAGTTTGACACCTCACATGTCCATATTTAAGCTAAAAAATAGGAAGGTACCTACATCAAAAAAAGTGTTAAAAACCTCTTCTCAATGAAAAATCTTGAAGTTAGACACCCCACATGCCCATATTTAAGTAAAAAAAAAATAGGTAAATAAAAAAAAAATAGGCCTATCAATATGTGGGGTATCTACCTAAGTTAGATACCCCACATATTGATAGGCACTTGGAAAAAAGTGATAAAAACCACTTCCCAATGAAAATATTATGTAAGTTTGACTTCCCTAATGCCCATATTCAATTAAAAAAAAATAGGCAGGTACCTACATGGACCAAAGTACTAAACCTCATCTAAGTGTAAAAACTTCAACTATAAATAAAACGGTTAAATAGCTCATTTTGAAAAAAAATGTTAGTACCTAAATGTAATTGCACACATTTGAATTGGTATTTTTAGTTTGTAGTACCTACCTACATAGATACTGGAATAATTTGCCATGAAATAAAAAAAAAGTTAGAAAGAATTGTCACCTAGGTACTCTGTATGTCCAAAAGAAACCCCAAAGAATGCATCCTTCAATATTTAAGAACATTTTACTTCCAAAATATTTCATAATGCATATAAAAAAAAATGCCGAAAATAAAAAAAAATAGGTTCTCATGATAAGTACCCAGGTACCTACCTATGTACTTTTTAAAAAAATCATTAAACATTGTTTATGGATTTTGTACGTAGTACTATTCTTATTCTATAGTTTAATTTTCCATGGTTTCATAATGTCTTCCATTATGAAAATAGCCCAATACCTCAAAAATATGCAATTTTAACTATCGTAATTCAAGAGTTTTTATCATTAGCAAACACGATATTTTATAACGAAAATAGTCCCTAAATATTTAGTTTCATTATCCATGAATTTATTGTTACATCCATTCTGAAATTAATACAATACAATGAAAAATGTTTGACTATGAATATTGCTATTTACTAAACCTTTCGCGCATATTTTCATAAATTTTCATGCCAACTTTGTGACATGGTCTCATTAAAATTGTAATATCTTTATCAATATTTAACCCTTTTAGTGCGATTGTTTTTTTCTCACGTATACTTAAAAATGCCAAAGAAAACCACAGTTTTTGATGTCATTTACCCTTATCTCGAAAAAGAAATGTATCTTTTCCGAAAATTACCCGATTTTCAAAATTCTTTCAGTGTTTCCTTCAAGAAACTTCAGAGATGGATATTCAAAAAAAAAAAAATTATGGAAAAATTTATTGTGGAAATAAATAATTACAAAAATAAAAATCCAAAAATAAAAATATATATGCATATGTGCTTTTCCGCACAGACCCCATGGGGCCTTTTTTTGCAGAGGGCACAAATTAAGGCTCGTATTCTAAAACAACACTATGAAGTCTCATAGTCTAAGTGATCACTATGCGTGGAAATTTGTATTCTTAAACATTACTTGAGAGGCATCGGTGACTATGCATTATTTTAGAAACGTCAAAACCCAAGTGTGGTCGAGAGGTGTTTTAACATATGCATAGTCCAGCTGCTGTCATTATCAACACGTTGTTTTGCTATAATATTTTGTTAATGATATTTTACTCCATTTCTCCCCAAAGCACGAGCTACGCTCAATTTTGGGGAGTAATTGTATTAGGAAAATAAATGTATTGTGTTATTGTTCGATTATTGTAAAATGATATTGTGTTTAATAAACTGTTATTATTATTATTATTTATAATAAAAAAATATGCCTCATTACGAAAGTGAAGACGTATTTGATGAGCGCGTGAACGAAATTATTGATAAACCACGATATTTGTCTCGTCGCCTTGTGAAAGAGTGGCAAAATCCATTCACAAATTATAATGAGTCGGAGTTGATTCTTCTGGATATTGATCGTCCAATAAACCATTTATCTTTGAACACTGAGATGAATAGTAGCAGTAAAGGCTTAGCTTTTAGACTGCAATTTTTTTTTGATATTCAATAATTATACTATACTCTCACGCCGTTTCCGTCCAAGTGGGGTAGGCAGAAAGAACGAAACGCCAAACAGATCTATTTTTACACACTTCCTTCGCTTCCTCCACATTCATACAGTTTCTCAGACACGCACGTCGGTTCCTTTTACTCAACACGCAGCCGTCTTTGAGAATTTGATCCACATGGTTCTCGGACATCCGCACTTCTTCACACTCTTTCTTTCAGACAAGTATATCCTCTTTGTCATTCTTACCTCGTTGATGGCCATGTTGATCTATCCTTACATACTTCTTTCGCTTCCTCAACATTCATCCAGTTTCTCATACATGCACGCCGATTCCTCTTACTTAACACGCGACCATCCTTGAGAATTTGGTCCACGTGGTCAAGCCACGTAGTTCTTGGACGTCCACGCTTTCTCACACCCCCTCTTTTAGATAAATATACCCTCTTCGTCAACCTTTCATCATCCATTCGCCCCACATGACCAAACCATCTCAATTTATTTGCACGCATTCTATCCACAACACTCCTCTTGCATCCACTAATTCTTCTAATATCCTCATTCCTCACTCTATCACGCAATGTTTTACCTACCATTCTCCTCAGTGATTGCATCTCCACAGCATTTATTCCACTCTCGCCCTTCTTCAGCCACGTCCAAGTTTGGCTTGCATACATAAGTGTCGGTACAAGAATGGCATTGTGCACCAGCATTTTAGCCGTGTTCGACACATTGCTATTGCTAACAATTGGTCGAAGTGTACCGTTCACTCTAGCACCGGCCACATTTCTTTTTTCAATGACCCTATCGTATCTACCATCCCTCGCATACATACTTCCTATGAAATCAATATGTAAGAAAAAAAATACATTTGTTTACAACCGACTTAATTTATTATAGTAATTAAACATATAAAATAAAGACATTTCTTCAATCTTTTTGAAAATCTTCATTTTCAGAAAATAAAATGAAACTTTTTATTCAAATTATCAAATATTTATTTGAATGGGTATACAATTCAATATTGTATACTCTTTCTTCTTTCTTTTTTTCCGGCAAGGCACCCGACATCGAGTGAATTATGTATTGTATACTCATTCAAATAAATATTTGTTAATTTAAGTAAGTTTTATTTTATTTTTTGAAAAAAAAAATAATAATAACAGTTACAAACAAAATTAAATTCTGAATTGAGATGACAGAGAGCATCTATTAAACTCGCTGGTGGATCAGGAAGAGGAGGTCCACTACCTGTTTTCGACACCTCTTCGCATGTGCCGATAAAACCTTCCTACGCAACGACTTCCTATTCTCCCAGCACCTCTTGAGTTGGAGGTCGTTCCTTTTTTGAGTTAGGGCGGACGAAGTGTATTATGCTCGGGATAGAGCCTTCCAGACATCTTTTTTTTACTGGATGTTTCTGGAATTGTTACTCATATCTTCTATAATTTTATGTTGAGCGACGATCTACGTCAGCAATAGCTTTTCTGACGCAGTAAAAAGAATTTTCCTGTAAAATAAAAGATTTATGTTATAAATATACATTATAATAATTATCTTGTGTTAGGCAACTAACTGCATCCCCAATTGCCAATTCGACATTGTTGAAAGTAATTTTAGTACAATGTAAAACCTTCAATGGACTTGTACCAATAATTTGTTTCACACACTTTAAATTATATTTAATAATTTACTATTATTTAATAATATATTTGATTAATAAGTGACAAATTACTCGGTAAATAAAATTCATGAACAGCGCCCGTATTTATTTTAGTTTAGGTAAATAAAATAATACACTTTTTGCAGCTAGATTAGTCATCTGGTAGATAATATAATATTTGCTTAAAATATGTAATGTCTTGTAATATATTTAAACATTTACCTTTGAATAGTGTTTTCCATTTTAATAATAGCAAAAATAAGGCACAATATTACAACAAACACAAAACAATGTGCAAAATAATGAAATGTCAGATAGTCAGGCGCTGATTAAAATGAATGCAGCAATTAATCACCGATTGCGAATTGACCAATCACGAGCGGTGTGTATTAGTATTAGTGTTTGCACAGCTATCTATTAGCCAAGTGTTGTTTTAGAATACAAATCTATGAGTGTTTATTTCGCATAGAGAAAGATTTTTACTTAGCGTAGTGTAGGCGGTCGCTATGTCTAAGTATTGTTTTAGAATACGAGCCTTAGTCACTCTCACTCAAAAGTAGCATCATGCGATTTGAAAGGACCACAATGTCGTTTCTACCATCACTTTCTTCACAACTTGAACTATGATCAGTCTCATTTGAACTATTTTCAAATTCTGACATTTTGGGTTAAATTATTTTTTTTAACCGGAATCTTTTTTAAACTTTATTTAGCTTTGACCCATGTTGAACTTTATATATACAATACGAATTAAGTGAAAAAAATATTGTTGCATGCATGTGACCTTCCCCGCTGCACGCCTATCACATCGCGCTCCTGGCACTTTTGGCATGTATACACAGGAGCGCGAAGTTTTAAGCATTAAACCTACCCAAAGGATGACACCTCGTATAGAGTGTATTATTTTACTTCTGTCTTTCCTTATTTCAGAGTCCATTAAGAACATACGCACATACATACATACGAACCGACTCAAATATTTATCTGTGGATTCTATGTGGTTTTTTTTTTCAATGAGCAGAATATGTTTTTTATTATTTTTATTTCATCATGACACAAACACAAAATTCAATTGAAATAGAAGTAACTTTCCCAATAAGATCTCTAGTGAATTTTCCATTGTCATTCATAATCCGGGATAGGGCTCAAGCAGCATTCTTAACCATAGTAATTATCTCCTGAGCATCCATCATAACTGTTCAAAACAACGTACTTTAAGATGTGATTTTTATATACACAGGTTGACTTATACAAAACAAGTATTGTGCCAACCTTGTTTGTACAGTAATTATGTTATAGTATATCTCGCTGCTTATTGGTTGTAGCGCCGGGCAATTATGATTAATCAGCCTGGTCTAGGATTGGACGATTACTTTGATGTCACCAATGATTTGCAAAAATAGTCCGTATTGCCTTTATAATTGATTCAAGTATATTCTCTTTAGTGAGTGAAATATCATACACTCACCGTATGTTGAAGGCTGTGATTATACAATATGTGAAAGTGTCCTCAAGGTACACAGAATGCACAATTTTTTTCAATTTAATAAACTTTTCACAGAGAAATTTTTAAAATAATTAGTAGCCGATTTGACAACTGTCAGTCTGTTTATGTATGTTGGTTTATATTATATGTAATAGAAATATAATTACGAAAAAAGTCATTTATTATTATTTCATTGACATCTCAATACATTTTGATTGGGTTGGTCATTTGTTGTACTGAAATTTTGATTTCTTTGTTATTCAATAGCAATTAGTTTAGCATTACGCTTCACCATAAGATATCAGATATATAAAATTCTCGTGTCACAGTGTTTGATATCATACTCCTCTGAAACGGCTGAACCGATTTCGATGTAATTTTATGTGCTTATCGGGTATCTGAGAATCGGCCAACATCTATTTTTCAAACCCCTAAAAGTTAAGGGTGGTACACCCCGAATTTTTTAATTTTATTTTTTGGTCAATTTTTTTTTTATTGTGAGGCATTAAAAAATATATACAGCTGTAAATTTCCACTCTTCTATCAACCTCTATTTTTAATAGCGATATTAGTAATCTAGAAATAATGTATATGGCAAAATAACATTTGCTGGGTCAGCTAGTTTAAATATAAAATTCCTATGACATGTAAAAGGAAATAAAAAATATTTTACGAAACTGGAAAAAAAATCTAGGTATTTTTAATGCAATACACATTTGGATTAAACAATAATATCTAGAGATTGTTACAGTATTTCTAAGAAATAAAGTGGAATATTATCATAATTGAAGGGCTGTGGGTAATAACTTGGTAACCCACTGAATCATTAATTTGAGAAAACTGCGATAAAGTAATGTACTATTTATTTATTTGCGTATATAATCATAAATTCTTTTTTGAACACTTAGAGATGAATCTAAGGGAATGTGCCAAATCTAAATTGAAATTTAACCAATGGTTATTTTTTTTTGTGGCTTACCATGTTGTTACACGGTTGGCGTGTGGCATACAAGGTTTTTAAAGAATTAAGGATTTTAAAGGCGTTTTGGAAATCAATAAATGAAAAATCATAATTTTTTAAACTAAATATGTTTTTTTTAATTAAAAATATAGAGAAACATAAGTTTTCATTGGAAATTGAATAAAACAAAACGGTGTTCATTGTTCATTTTCATCCTCAAACTCTATTTGATCTTCATCAAGTTCGCCTTCGATTCGTCGTCCTTTTTTTAATAGGGAGAAATAATTTTCCCAAATAACTTTGGGAATATGATCTTTTAATGATTCTATATCTTTTAATTTTTGGCAATCAATGTACCTGCGACGGGAATATTTCAATGGAAATTGGACATCAGAAATGGGTGAAAAAAAATTACCCCTTGGGCAAAGGTTTACTACTTTTGTCGGACCAGCATACTGATGTTTAATTATTAGTTTCATAGGATCTGATGAGTGGAATGTAAATTTCACACAATCTTTGAATTTAACAGGTTGTTTCTCTACATCCTTCGTGCGAAACGTGAAAAGTTTTTTCAACTCAACCAAACTAATGAAGTCATTCTGGGTCATGTGAGTAACAATAAATGGATTCTTTGTGGTGCATGTCTTCAGAATATGAATCCATTCTTCTGGGGAGTATACAGTTTGGACATGCCTTCTGACGTAAGACTCCACATGTCCAAAGTCTTGATCAGAAGGAAGCATCGTATGTCCTGGAATCGGGAAATAATGATCTATTTTATTGCATCGCTTAGTTGCAACTAAATAAGCCCAAAATGCATTAATAGACCAGTTTTTATTCTGTCCACCACAATTATCACTGACTAATATTAAATGGTCACATTTTATATCATTTGTTTCAAAATGTTTTTTCAGGCAGCTCACAATTTCTTCTGAGCCCCTTCCAGCTGTAGATTCATCCCAAAAATAAAAATACCCTTTCTCGGTTTTGCAGTCATGTATACTAAAATTATACCCCCAAATTTTTCTGCAGTAAAATGCTGGTCCTGTACTTAATTTTGGTATTGGCAATGCTTGCTGCAAATCAAATGTGAAGACATATGTATCAGGATTTTCCTTTGCTAACTGTCGTACCAATTTCAATTTATCCATTCCAGCTTTGGCTTTTCTGTGGTGTAATTCTAAATCAGTTTTGAATTCCTTCACGCTTTGGGAATTGTTTTCCAACGTGCTTTGTTGTATTTTAATATTTAATATGTCACACGTCTTACAGGAATCGCTTTTAGGGTTTTTAAATCCGATATTAAGAGTGTTAAAAATTTTCCTGTATTTATCACGAGACACAGGAATGAAATTGTTTTCCTTACAAAAAGATTCCTTGTAGTTCATAAAAATAGATGACAAAGAATGCTCGTGCCCTAAATAAACTTTATCATCATTATCTTTCCTACTGTAGTGGCTCTTATATTTAGGGATTTGTTTAATGTGTTCAAAAACATTGTCAATTTGTTCTTTGGAGTAGGTATTTTTTCTTGCTTTATGAAGTCCTCGATGATCCAAAGGAGGCACTGAGGACTCTCCTTTTGCTTTTTTACTCGCTATGATTTCAACACGACCTCTAGACACATGTAATCCGTGCATACTTAAGAAGGCTACTTTGCAGACTTCGATGTCAGTACCATTTTTAATAACTGTATAAATTAATGTACAGTTTCGCCGGCTCTTAGGGGCTTTTGTGTATCGTCGTTTAGGATTCTTGACATTAATCCTTCCATGCAGATAAGCATTTTGAAGATTATAGCTCGCCATGTTCCAAAAAGCAGATAAAATTTCTTGGATACACTCTTCGCCAACAATTTCAAAACATTTCTTTTTGCAATTGCAATTAGGTCCTTTTTCACGTTTCTGTACAGTCACACCTTTTACATTCTTATATTCTAAGCCTTTGTTTCTTAGGTTTTTATTTTTAAATCTCTGATTTACTTTTCTTTTTTTTATTGGAATATCTGATTGATTATTTCCTGATCCACCTTCTACCAATAAACTCTGAGATGTTGTGGCTGTATTTTTACTTTGAGTCACATTATTTAAATCCTAAAACAATATGATAATTATATAATTGTAAATATTTACAAACATTATATTACATTAAAATGTTTTCTTGTTTACTCTATGGCTAACCATGTTATCGCAATTGCAAATTCATAACATGGTATGCCACATAATACACCTTTGTGGTACCATGTAATATTGTTAAAACATTGAATTTAAATTGTGAGATGGTATCCCACAAAACTAACTTATAAGATTACACTATTTGTATGAAATACTCGAAAAAATATTGCTTCACAAATTTGAAAATTATAACATGGTAAGCCTCTTGTCAAAAAAATATCAAAAGTCAGATTCACTCACCGACATTGTTGATACATTATTAGTATCTTCCAGGTCACTGTTTGGATTATATTCACTTCCTGAGTCTTCAAACACTTCACTAGTATCGAATAATGATAAATTATGAAGATCAAAACGCTGTTTTCTATTTCTTTTTCCACTTTTATCGCAAGGTGACACTCCATTTCCCGCCATGTTGTATGAGGGTTACCAAGTTATAAAAAATTAAGGAGGCAAATGTGGCATACCAAAACCCAACTCTAGCGCTCCCCGGTGGTAATAATTGAAATTATGTTTTTGTTTAAGAATCTGCATGCCATAGATGTCTCTGTATGTATCATAAGTCAAATATTGTACCATTGTGGGTTACCATGTTATTACCCACAGCCCTTCAATTATAACCATAAAATAATAGATGTAGGTACCTACCTGTAAACTTGAAGTTATCAATTTTAATTAAATATCAAAGATATGTTACGAATAAAATAATTTTATCAAGTTAATCAAAAATAATAATACCTATAAAAAAATAATTTAAAGTCAACTTATAAATCGATGGTTTAAAGCACAAAAGACACATGTCCACATTTTAGGTAAAATGAGTTAATACATGTACAAGATCGGTTGCCACGCCATCTATGTCCTGACTAAATATTACCAACAATCTTAATATCATTATTGAAATATTTAATAAAAACCAAATGTCACATGTCCACAAATTCACTTTGTTTTGTGCACAGATGTAACATGTCACATAAGATAAGAAGATTCTTAAAAACAGATGTCCATCTAGGACGGACATGTGTCATCTGTGCACGCATAAACGCATCCCAATAGTCGCCGTGAGCGGCACTTCCATCACAGTTCCGAACACATGTCCATGACCATCATCTAAAAATGCTAATTCTTGACATTCTGGTTAAAAATGTAATAAAAAATAAGTAATAAATGACATTAAAAAAGAACAAAGATTATGATTTTCAACACCTTGTGCATTAATTTGAAGTTAGAGAATTAATTGAGAATCTCAAACTTTAAAAACCTATTTTCTTGAAAGTGTCAAATGTGGACATGTGTCTTTTGTGCTTTATACCATCGAAATAAAAAGAATGAATTATCAAAAACCAATACATTTGGAGAGAGATGGATTTTTTTTGTGTTTGTGAGATGATGAAATAAAAATAATAATAATTATGTTAAATTTTTTGCAGTCAATAGAATGAATATGATATTTTATAAGAAATTCTGCTTATTGATAAAAAAATCATATGGAATAATCTAATATATAAAAGGATCTCGTGTGTGTTACACCATTTATAACTCAAGAATGGCTGTACCAATTTGAATGATCTCTGATTTGTTGGATTCTTCTCCGCCCGGAATAACCGATAGGTTATTAAAATATCTTACAAATTCACGGGTAGAAAAATTATGAAGAAAATTATTTACGCCATACATTTTAATTTCAAAAATATAAACAATATGGAGAATTATGGCGCTAACCTTCTACGTCGCCTGTTGCATTGTGCTAAAATAATCCTTATGTTCTGCTATATTAAGAATCAAGTTACTATAATCAACATGAACAAAATTTGTAAAACTGGTGAGTTAATATTTGTGTACTATAATTATTCTACTAATATTACTTTATGTGTCACATAAATATGTGGACGTGCACAGATTATAATGAAATTGTATTTTATCATTGCAGATGGAAAATTATTATTAAACCAAAAATTGTGTTATTAAAGATGAAAATAAGAGTGTGTTCATGTGTAGTGTTTTTGCAGATTGATACTACCGTCATACTGCCAAAGTGTGTCAAATAACTTATTTATTTACACCATACATTTTTAATTTTAATAAAAAATGCAATATGGAGAATTATACAAAATCAACGATGATGTTTTTTTTTTATAAATTGGCCTCTTTATAGAATAATTTTTGTATACATTTTCAAATTAGAATCGTTATTCATACAATTTAACACCTGTGGTTCTGAAATTTCAGTTTTGAAAAAAATCATGGATAAGAATTTCATAAATTTAAAATAAATAGGTATCTACATAAAAAATAAACTAGTACCTACATACATTACGTACAGCAGATAATAAACAAATCTGAGTTAAGCATAATTGTTCAACATAAATGAATTTTATTTTTTACACTATACCAGTGATTCCCAAAGTGGTCCAGGTGGATCCTCAGGGGTCCACGGAGACTCGACGGGGGTCTACGTTGGCGTGACTAAAAAATGGAGATAGTTCACTACTCTTAAGCGAAGGTCCACGAATCTATAGTTAAAGTATCGGATATTCGGTAAAAGTACCAGATACTTAATGATTCGAGTAAATATTCTTCTTTTAGGAAACCGAGGAGTTTTTGAAATATTTCAAATTCCTATACCATTTTGAAAATTCGACGACGGGGGGAAGGGGATAGAAATTTAAACGTAATATTTTTAAAGTATCCGGTATTGACATAAACAATAGTCGGTACAAATATTCGTTACATTGCAGAAAAAGGTAATGTGAGAAAATATTCTGGAAGTAAACCGAAGAGTTTTTTGAAAAATTTCAAACTCCTATCTCGAAAATTTCGACGGGTGGGTAGAAATACAAGGGGTCCATCGGAACCAGAAAATGTTGAGAGTGATCTATGAGAAAAAAGTTTGGGAGCCTCTGCACTACGATGACACACTTGGACAATTACGGGAGTTTGTAAAGAGATTAAAAATATTAATCATTCGTTGATTCCTCGGCGGTACGAAGTTCGCTGGGTCAGACAGTCTGTAAATAAATAAATAAATAAAATACTCACATCCATATTTTGTAATCGTGATATTATTATTGAAATTCGTCAACCGGTAGTTTTTTCAAATACACAAAAGAAGAATTTGAGTGAACAGGAGAGCTTCTAAACACAGAATGAATACCTTTATAATGAATAATTATCTCAGTAATGGTGAAGCTACGGTACGCGTGCCACAGGTGGCACGCAAAACGATTTTGAATGACACGCGAAGATAGAGCAAAAAAATTGTGATTATTCAAAAAAAAAGTTTTGGAAATACTTAGTGTTAACAAAAATAAAAAAAAAATTAAATAGCCATGTGTATTTTCTACGTTCACCAATTGTTTCAGAAACGAAGGATATGACGACATTCATGTATAGGTAAATAGATCGCATTGTTTGATATTTCCCGCACGGTGCTAGTCCCCTGAGGAGTCGTTTATTTTGCTTTTATTATTAACCTTTTGATTTCCGAGCCCTCCCGATTGGAATCGTGCCCTCAATACCGCACTAAAAATAATCAAAACTGTTCATAAATTTCGTAATTGAAAAATTGTTTACACTTGTGTAGGGACTACTAAGTAGTATTCAAATTTTGTCAAGGGTCAAAATAAAATATAAAATAAGCAATAACATCAATTGAACATAAATATAGGTTAAATAATTAAATTAAACCAATCCACAGTAACAAAACTGACAAAATAAATAATATAAACAATATAACTGATTGAGTATCAAAAATGCCACGCGTATGATACAATTCGCGCGAACATACTATAATGGTAATGAACGGCGACTGATTTCCGGCATGTACGCTGTCAGTACTTTTATAAATCGTCATTGTGACGAAATTCGTAGGTACATCTTTACCGACTTCACAGGAATGGATAAAGGATGAATGTAGGTGTATATTGGTACAGATTTAAATTAAAAAATTCCAACAGATGTCTCTGTGAGTGTCGAAAAATCAAAAACGATATATCACAGGTGTGGATGTCTAAGGTAAGGAAATGTCAAACGTGGATGTCACGGCTGTGGATTCGAAAGGGTTAAGTACCTACTTATGTACTTTTCTTTTTTTCGATATTATTAATGCTTTGTTTAGGTATATTAAAAGTCTGAAGTTACATAAGCATTTGATGCATTCTTATTTCCATGGAACGTGACACACGACATCTTATTTATTTATTTATTTCACATCAACAGCACACTACAGACAATATATATGCATAAAAACAAACAATGCAAACAAAAAAATGGTATCAATATATCGCCCTATTTATAAGTGCACACAAATTAAAAATTCATATTAAGTTTGAAGCCCATAAGGTTGTCAGATTTAAATAAAAGAATAGTAAATTATTGTATTGGAAAAAATTATACTCAGGCTCAAAAAAGTTCGCCAGCCCTGACTTATTAAAATCCGCAGGTAAATGCACCTCATCAGTAGAGACAAAAAAAATATGCGTTTACTTTTATACGACACATAGTTTAACATTCAATGAAACTTGTGCGCGGTAGAGTGCCATTATGTAGCTGGGCCATAAAATCATAATAGAAACAGTCTATATACCTTATGCATCTGAGTAATTATCACTTTTTTCTATTGCATATTTATTTCAAATTAAATTTAAACTGTGATAGGTTCTGAAATTATATTTCTCAATAACACCGACAGGTAGAGGAAAATTTATATTACACGCTCGCGTAAAAAACTCGAAAACGACCATATATATGACATCGCCTTTATTTATTTCTTTATACAAAAAACGGCTGAAACAGACTTTACAAATATATCTAATAGTAATAAAAAAACAGTAAAGTCAAAACAATGCATATCAGATAATGAAAACAATATAAAAATAACATATTACCAAATAATTTTAAATAGGTAAGTACAAGTAACAACGGTTCTAAACAAAAGCATATAAATATTTATAATATACCATTAACACATTTAGACCGAAAGTTTTTTTCTGCAATTTTTTTCCTGAAATTCATATTTGTTACATGAAATGGTGTAAAAAAAAGATTTTTGTAGTAACATTTTTTTTTATTATTTCTAGTTTTTGAGATATAAGGTGTTCCGAAATCGGATCACTAGGCTCATGGACTACATTTTTATGACATTAGAAGAATATACTGTTTGTTTTATAATTATTTGGTGACTACTACTAGTAATGCTAATATTAATAAAATTATTAATATTAGCATTATTAGTGCTTATGTGATTGCACATTTGACATACAAGGCAAAATAACATTTTTCACATTTAAATGTTGTGTTTTTATGGCATTGAGGGCAACGTGTTTGCTTATTTTGGTTTACTATATTATGATTCAGACCATCATATCTTGAATCGATGTTGTATTTCTGAGATGGTCTTCCTTTTCTTCCAGTTTCTGCGGGATGACCGTAGGTCTCCAAATAATTAGACGCTTTACGGCAACGAAATTCCAGAAGATCTAATGGTTTTTCTTCGAATGTTTTGTGTAATTGCCAAGCATTTTGTAAAATTAATTCAAAACAGTAGAACAAAGGGCTCGAATACCATTTCTTTCCCCGTATTGAAGCTTGATTTTATATTTCATCAGCTCTGTCGACACCTCTCACATATTGGTTATATAATTTTATCATATATGGCTGTTGAACCTATATTTTATTTATTTCATTTTATTTATTCAATCAACAGAACACTACAGACAAAACATACATATCTAATACAACCAAATATTATACAAGAAAAGAAGTACTCAATGTAATGTCCTCTTTATAAGTGTTCAAATATTAAAATATAATATTAAAATAACAATAATAATACACAGAAGTAGAAATGAATATAAACAAAAACTAATAAATATTTATGATAAAAGTACCAGTACCTACAAAGCACCCACAGTCTCCCACCCTGGCTCGCGCATGGACTTAAAAGAACGTGATATTGCTACAAGTACCTACGCCACCACCGTCACATTTATTAGTGGTTTTAAGATTTCTATCTTTACGATATATACAATAATCATCATTAAAGAGTTCACCATCCAAAACACTAGCATTTAACCAAGTTTCAGTAAGAATTACGATGTCATAGCCACTAACCAAAATATTAGAGCAAAACAAACTGGTTTTGCTTCTGAGCCCTCTACAATTCAGATAAAATACTTTTAAAGCGCCTGATATGAGTTAAGCAAACAGAAAGTGACATTAGGTAACATGACACATCCGCCGGAGCCCTCTATATAAAGTCTACTAGGCAACGATTCACCGAGCATCTCTGCATGCAAACAAAACAAGGGATGGGGGGAATAAACAAAGGTCAAGGAGACCGTGACACTACAGTAATTAATATAAATACTCACATTTTCTCTAAATCTCTGAAAGAGGTAATAGCCACGACTTGCTCGTTGACATCCCTTCTTGCATATATTCTCGCATTCTTGACCCAGGTAAATTTCCAGCCACAGGATTTTGATTTTAGGCGAGCATCTCTGAACAGAAGTTTGTTTTTTGGCGTCAGATGTTCCGAAATATATATTTTCCGCTTTTTGTCTGAAATTCCAATGTCTTCCGTCAACAATCCTTGTCTTGATTTCGCTCCAGCTAAAAAAGCATCTCTTATCTTTTGCTGAGAGAATTTTATTATAATATTTTTAGGGCGGTTTTTTGTGGCTCCACCATGTGAAACTCTATGAACCGCAACAATATCGTTCTGGCTAACAGAAATTCCAATCTTGTCTGCCAATGCCGTGACTACGTTCAGCAAATTCTCATTTTTATGCTCACTAGTTTTTAAGTTATCTAGTTTTTAAGTTATCTAGTTTTTAAGTTATATAAATGTGTTATTTTTATGACTTTATTAAATAAAATAAAAAAAAAAATGTTCTGCACCTCCACGTTACAACGCCTCACTCGCTGCTCCATTTCATCAATTCCTTTTATCTTTTTGATATATTACCTTTTATCTTTTTGATATATTACCTTTTATCTTTTTGAGAATAACAATTTACTAGACCAATTGGATTAATTCCAGCTCCTGAAGAGGCAACAGTGACAATACTATTGGCATGCCACTTACAGACAATATTTCCCTAATTATCGCTTTTGAACTCAAATGCTCCTCTTTCTTTTTCCTTCATAATTTCGTCTGAGTGAATCGGAGGCTTGTCAATTCGATCTTATCTCACGGTCCCTTTTCGCCTGATGGCCCATTGAAGTGAGTTTATCGAGTAAAGAAATACTTGTAAAAAAATTATCGAATATGAAACAATATTCTCCAGAATGCTCTTTTGTGAGTGCCTCCACAAATTGAAGCACTGCCGATGTACCGACGCCATATTCTTCATACTGGGTATTTGGATTTTTACCCTGATATGGCTGTAACCAACAGATGTACCCTAATCGTGTTGCTCTTCACCATAACTTGAAACCTTTTCTATTCTATTCTATTCTATTTTCAAAGGCCATCAGGTAAAACTTGAAACCAAATTGGATAGGTTTGCCTCTTATAAATTGCTTACACCCATAGCAACTAGTGATGGGCGATATATCGATATACGATTCGATTATATCGATAGTTCAGAACACTGCGATTATTCGATAGTATCGGAGCAAGTCGATTATTTTAATCGATTATTTTAAGTCGATTATTTTAATCGATTATTATAAGTCGATTATAACATCGATTATTATAAGTCGATTATAACATCGATATTATAATCGACTTGCACAAGTTGATTTGTGCAAGTCGATTATATTCGACTTTTGATCTATCCCTTCAATAATTTGACTTCGACTCGTGTTAGTCGGTTCTTAGAATTCGATTTCAATACAAGTTGATACTTGCTACTAAAAGTATAGTTGGATATACGGATGAACCATGGCCAATATGCATTTTGGTACCTACCTATAATATAATACAATATTATATTCATACACGACGCCGTGCCGGACAACACCACAACGATGATGCAGTCAGTCAAATGATTAGTGATCGCTCCATTCCTTGCAATTTTTATAACCTAATAAGAAAACCAAGTAACTGCCAGAAAATAATAATTTAGGAATAATTTAAACTTCTAAGATAAAATTTTGTGGAAGATTTTATTTTTATTTATTCATTCTTAACTGTACATTGATTACAAACAATTACATAAAAGGTATACATTCAATACGTATTTTTATTTTAATAAGGAACAATAATTACATAAAAAATACATGCATTACAATGTTTCATAATATAAAATCATATAACCTAGGTCCTAAAATACTCCCGAACATGGATTGAAATATAATTTCCGCTATATTACTAAGCTAATGAAAATGAGTGGATAGCAACAAATACAAGTATTAATTATAATAAATACAAATTACTATACCTACATATTTTTATTGTTTAGCAGATGTAAGTGATGTCTATTTATTGTACGGTACGGTATTTAAGTAGTTCACGTACAAAGAAATTAACGAGTAGAAGTACATTGTCTGCTTATTCTCCGAAAATACTTTGCTTTACTTGATTAATAAATTTCTTCGTTAGATTATATGTAATATCTTTTAAAGAGCGTTACTAGGTTTTACTATTAAGCTGTCTACAAGTAGAAGATCTCTTACTCTACTCGCGTACTTACCTGAACAATTTTGTAGGCAATATTAATATGAGAACGTGAGCATTCACATTTCACAACCGCATCCTTCAACGCATAAAAACAAACTGAAATAAAGCTTGAGGATTGTGAGGAAGTGAGAGGGGAGTAGATGCGTACGTTTCGTTGAATCGTTGACTATAGTTTTGTACTTCGTTTTTCCGAATATAATACTATCGTAAGACACGAATATAACCGACTTCAAAATAATCGATTTTTGTGTTATTCATACCGCGCTACAAATAATCGATACTACTTCGATATATCGATTATTTTTTACAAGTGAAGTCGATTATTTATATCGATTGTGAATTGTGAACGACTTCGATTATTTCGATTGTAAAATATGATACTATCGCCCATCACTAATAGCAACCATAGTAGGGTACCAGAAAAAAAGCCCTCCGACATCTCGGATAAAGCCTGTTTTAACTAAAAATAAATAAAAAACAGGGTTCTTTGACGTATGAATGTTTTAAATTTAATAGTTTACTATATTTATTATTTTATTTGATATAATATATAAGTTATGTTTTGTTAAAAAAATAAACTATAACTAAAATAAATAAAATAATAAACATCAATCCTAACTTCCTTCACTACCGTGCTGCATTGAATGTGATATGTATGTGCCTAGTGTTTGAAAATCATAACACCGGACTTTACAAACCCATAATAACGACACTATCAATAATTTCTGTATATTGTGTCTAAAACACGGTAGCGTAAAGTAGATTAGTAATAGCAAAAATTGTATTCATAGGACCAAAAAAGCAAAAGTAATACTAACCTAAGTTGAAAAAAGCGTTGCCGAAATCGTCCAATATTACACGTCAATGTTTTTCAATATATCATGACATCGTTACAGGTCTATGCAAGTTCAAATACTGACCACAAGCAAGCTACACTATCACCCACTTGATACTTCTAACGTCATCTTTTTTTGATATTAAGAAGTAAAAAAACAAAAAACCGCAACGAGTCTAGTGTTCCGAAATCGGATCACTAGGCCTAAATGGGTTAATATCCGTTAGATAAATACAGAAGTCAGGATATTAATGATAGCCTTCAAATTAATTATATTTAATACATTAGACACAGAATATTATGTTACAAGTAATATCACGCCAACCTTGGGACTTGTGTATTGCGACGTTGCCAAATCTTCGGAATGCTTAAAGGCATCGCGGACGCTGTAATATCTATTGTATAAAAATAATATACGCAAAAAATATACATCCCATATATAAGGGGGCGCCTCTTCAGAAAAATGTTCGAACCCTCAATATACGAAAATCGTATATAATTTCGAAAAATCCGTCTTGGGGAGTCCCTCTTAAAATAGCAAAAACTATATTAGCACTGTATAAGGGGTGGTTTAAGGTTGTAAAAATTAGAGCGTCCTAATTAAAATGACGCTCTAATGATAGCAAATGGACAATGTATGGGGCCCGTAAAGGTAGTGTGATGTATATATATATATATATATATATATATATATATATGTTTATTAAGGTCTAACTTTTTGAATATTTAGTTAATAATTATTGTTTACAGCGCTATGTTCCCATTATCACAATACGGAAACACTGAAGTAAAGGTAGTGTGATGTATATATATATATATATATATATATATATATATTGTGTTCTGTATGCGTACATATGCATATATGTTTATTAAGGTCTAACTTTTTGAATATTTAGTTAATAATTATTGTTTACAGCGCTATGTTCCCATTATCACAATACGGAAACACTGAAGTAAAGGTAGTGTGATGTATATATATATATATATATTTATTGTGTTCTGTATGCGTACATATGCATATATGTTTATTAAGGTCTAACTTTTTGAATATTTAGTTAATAATTATTGTTTACAGCGCTATGTTCCCATTATCACAATACGGAAACACTGAAGTGTCTGGTGCAGAACCAACTGAGACAGAAAACTATGAGGCCTTGCTTAGTCTTGCTGAGAGATTAGGAGAGGCTAAACCGAGAGGACTATCCAAAAATGAGATTGATCAACTACCCAGCTACAAATATGATGCCAATACACATCAGGGTATAGAATTTACTTTCACTAATTAGTCAATGTATGTATATCTGGTGTTATTTATTCAATATCTATAACGATATCAAAAAAATATTTGTTGTATGTCACAGGTGATCAATCCAGCTGTGTTGTCTGTATGTGTGAGTGGGAAGCAAGACAGATGCTCCGTGTCCTACCATGTTCACACGAATTCCATGCCAAATGCGTAGATAAGTGGTTGAGGGTAAGTAATTACATTGTTAGTATAGTGACGAGTATATAATATGCATTGTGTAATAATCTATCTGGTAATGAATGTTATGTTAATTAATTAATGTATGTATGTATTACTTTGTGATTTCAGTCTAACAGAACATGTCCAATATGTCGTGGCAATGCATCAGAGTATTTAATATCAGTGAGTGACTAGTGCGAGGGGCCCGCAGGGGAGCGCCAACCACCTCCACCTCTGGCCGTGGCACTGCTATTGTTTGTAGCACTGCCGCCCCCCGCGAGGCCCCCTTATTAAGAACTATCACATCCACTTGAGGATGTACATACCGTACCTACATATTGTATTTACATGAATAAGAATATTGAATACCTGTTACCTACCCACTACTTGTACTACCACCACCGCCACATATATGTATCTATACCTTGTTCCTTTCACACTTGTCTGTCTGTGTATTGTGAACAAGTGACAAGTGTAGTGTGTTGATGGTGTCCTAAGTTATTCAGTGAGACATGGCATGCATATCAAGAGACACCCACACACACACACACCCACACACACACTACTGTACTGTACTGCACTGTACTATTTATTGTAAATGCTCAAAATATTATATAAATGATTGTAGCGTGATTAGCTGTACTTTGTGCGACTGTTGTGTTCATTGCCACTGCTATATGTGTGAGTGAGTTTGCTATTTACACTTTGCTACACATTTCCCAATTGTCATAAGAAACCATCTGGATGTGGGTGAGGGTGTGTGTGTGTGTAATGATAATAATATAAAACTGAGAGAGGATGTAGTAAAGCTGAATACACACACACACTCCACTGTGTGGGTATGGAGGGTGACATCCGCCACTGTAATGATTAGGGTCTAATGTCATTTTGTTTGTATGTTATGTATGTATATTTTGAAAGTCTGTAATTTATATACGCTGAGATGTACTATATTCAGAAATGTTATATTTTTTTGTAATGATGTAATTTTTATAAATGTTTTAGATTAGATTATTATATTATATTGTATTGTAATGATTGGTTAACTGCTCACATACTCACGTAAATATTGTATGGAATATGACTTTGCAATAAGCTAACTAGCGGTGTACAGGTGTAGGTTTAGATGTACATAGGTGTAGTGGTCAGTAGATACTAACCTATTAGTGTATGGTTGCATAATGAAACAGCCACTTTTGTGTGAATTGTATTGTGGTGTGACATACATTTAGGTATAGGTTTGTTGTGTTAATGTGTAAGTTAGTTAGTACCGTATTCTACACTACTCCTGTTAGTGTAGTGACTTATCTATCTCTATGTGCTGTATCCACTCTAAAAGGTTTCCATCTCTAGTTTTAATTGTAACACATTATCAATCTGAATGATTCACAGCCATAAAAAAACATCTTGAAAAGAAAATAAAAGATTTCCCTCTCAATTGTTATCTATAGTAAAAGAAAACAATTGTTTTTAATTTATCAAATAAACAATTATAAAAAATTATCAACATGAGGTCCACAGTACTTTGTCTTTACTTATATATTTGTTTAAATATCACCAAATGGCTGCTTTATTGATGAAGAAGAAATGGATTGTTTTATTACATGTAAATATAAAATTTAGATATCAAATAAACACGACAAACATAGTCATTAGAAGATGAACAATTGTGATGTTTATGAGATTTTTAAAAAATACTGGTATAAAAATATTTTGATGATATACATGATAATGCTTAGTGTGAGACAGAGGACTTAATTGTATTTTTACAGCCAACTTTACTAAAGTTTGCTTGTGAAAAAGTCTGTTTCTGTGCGTGTGTGTGTGTTGTGTTAAACACAAACATGGATGGTGAAAGGCAACTTAAAAAGGTAAAATTGCTGTTCATGCCAGAAAAAAATGTTCAAGGAGACGACATATTGATACAATTCCAGTGCTGGTTTATAGAAGCCGGAAGGGCGAGTAAAAGTTAATAAAGTCACAATAAAGGCATTTCATAATTGAAGCAAACTGGTGAATAATAACTTGCTCGATTCGCTGAGAGATTAGTATTAAATTCAAATTCAAACCGTTGATTATCATTAAAACTCCTGGGTTTAATCTCATTGCTCATTATATAGGTTTCTCATGTTTCTATGGAAAGAGCTTTGTTCAAAAAAAGAGAAAAAAAACCCTGGTAACTCTCCAAAAGCTTTTACAACTTAAATGAGATATACTCCTAATAAGGTTTATCCAAGTATAAAAGTCTTATCTATTCTATACCACTACAACCACAACACCACAGTGTATCTAGTGGACCAACTGTGTATAATCAACACACAGGCCATACAAAAATATAACTTTTAGGATGGGTAGCATATCTCATTGTTGAATTGAATATATTAAGCACCCTCGAAGTGATGTTATCGCAATATAGCGTTATATAAATTGTCATATTATGTCCTGTATTTTATACTGAAAAGGTTATTTTATTTTAGGAACTTAAGGGAAATTCTGAATATAAAAAGCACCCAGGGTATATCCAAAACAAAGGATAGATAGAAATATCTTTTATAGTGTACCTACATTGAGTACTTAGCATGCTATATGTTAGATAATATCTGTGGCCATTGGTCAATTTATGATAAGTGCAAATTTGACATTTTGCAGAAGAAGAGTTTGAAATTTTCATTTGTTGCCATAAATCGGGTAATAGTGGAAAATAAATGTTGTTTGTATTAGAGGGTTACAAATATCATGGTATTTATTCCAAACTTGTTAATATTCGCATATATAAATTTTTTTGTGGTTTACGACACTTATCATTTATAGACCAAACTTAAGTATCTGGGAAAAGTACATAAAATGATACTTATCATAAGTGTACCAAAGGAATACTAGTTAGAGAACAACCTTTCTTACCATTAATTACTAAACTCTCAGCATTTTACTTGATAACATAAGGAGTAAATAATCAAAATAGTAGACTCAGTTTAATCCCAAAGGTGTATTCATTCAAATAATGTATAGCTATGGTTTTAATGTAGGTAATATTATATTGGTTTTGAACTTGGTTAATTCTTAAAAAATACAATAATTAGGTACATAAAGAAACTTTATTTCTACTAAAAATAGAACATCAAATTAATAATTTTGTATAACTAAATTAATCAGCTTCATCATAATTGTCTTCACTGTCTGATACAGCTTCCTCTGTATTATCACTTTGCAGGTTTTTATAAAAATCGTGATAAACAGGATACAAAAATTGCAACAAATCAAATGTCTTCATATTTTTTTTTTCTCAATGGGAAGGGGATTTGGGTATAAAATTGTTAATGCATTTTGAAAACTCTGCCTTCCTCTTCTTTTCAAGGAACATCTTCTAAATGGCATGTCTTCATCCAAACTATATTTAAATTCAAACTCTTCTATTGAGTCCTTTTTGCAAATTCTTATGTGGAAAATTTGTGTCCAATTGAATGTGTCTCTATTAAGATCTACAGTCCTCTTAACAAATTGTTCACTTAATAGATTGGAAAATTAATAAAAATCATTTTTTGTCATCGAATGTACTATAAAATTGACACTTGTCATCCTGACAAGTGTCATCCAGTCTTGTGGAAAAGACAGCACAGTTTCGTGTTTTTTCCTGAATCTTTCTATCAGTGCATGGTCAGTATCACACTCTAAATGAGTGTGTCCCGGTACAAGAAATTTGTGTTCAATGCCCTTTAAATTATTTTTTTTATGGATTACGTCCATGAACATAACAGGTAATATGCTGTTTCTATTTTGGCTTGGACACGTATCTGAGTACAGGATCAGGTTTTCTGTGGTGTCTGGAAGATTCAGTATAAACTTGTACAGACAAGATGCTATTTCATTAGCTCCTCTTTGAGCAACTCCCTCATGCCACATAAATTGATTTTGGATGTCAGATGGTATGAACATGTTACAAATGATGCTGTGCGCCGGCGCACCCAGCAGAGACCTGTAATCTCCGTAATACAAGAGAGACGATGGTCCTGGCTGGGACATGTTTTGAGAATGCCCAATGATAGTTGGCCAAAAAGAGCACTGTTCTACCGTCCGCAGGGGTTCCGTAGGCCCGGGCGTCCCTCTTTCACAATACACCGTTCCTATGACAACGATATCAGAGCGCAAGGAATGTCGTGGGAAGAGGTGACGCAATTGGCACAGAGACGCTCTGAATGGAGGAGGCTGGTTTCTGCCCTGTGCTCCCGAGAGGAGCGTTGAGGGCGATGATGATGATGATGAAATTGGTATTTTCAACCAGATTCTTCAAGTCAAAAAAATTATTGAAATTCATTTCTTTCACTATCATTGGTTTCCCAGTCTTCTTTGCTCCTCGTATTATAGATATGTACTGCTCGGGTATATAGATAGGTCCAGATTTTTTCAATTACTGAATGAGCAGCGTCGCCTTCGTTTTGCGTGTGTCCACGAATTAAAAAGTTATGCTGTATAGAATTAATGTTTAATATGGTAATAGTAACTGCATAATTGTACATTGCAAATACCAATCTGTTTTTCTGCTGGCCACAACAGTTGTCGGAGTAGAAAACAACGTCACAGCCTGGATTTTTATTAGCGACTTCTTCCAAATAGATAAACACACAAGATCCTATTTCAGTAGCTCCTCGATTACCCAACCCTTCGTGCCAAAAAAACATGTTGTCTCCAGATCTTTTGCATTTGACATCGTAAAATTGCAACAATTCAGTCTAGATTTATAGAAAAAAGCAGATGAATTTCCTACGGGGCACGGCAAAACGGCCTGCAAATCATAAGTGATTACAATTTTTGAGCTTTGAGGCTCTCGACATTCTTTTATGTCTCTTTCTTTCTTGATTCTACTTAAACCTTTTTCTTCTTGATGAAGTTTGTACCTGTCGTACAATTTTATTTTGACTTCTTCTGGCGCATTTGTATACGGTAGGTACACATTCGTCACATAAATCTTTTTTTGGCTTGAAAAACCCAATATTATAATCCTGGTTGAATATGCGCGCATATGCATCATAATTCACAGCTGATTGATTGTTTTCTTTTTGAACTTGTTGGTAATTTCTATGCAATTCTGCAATTGATAAACCGCCATCAATAAATACCCTACTCGTGTTAGCCCTGAGGTAGTGACTTTCAATTCTATGTGATTGATTCTATGTGATTCTTTAGTGCTTGTATAGCTTCACTGTCCAATTTGCACTGCTTTCCATGTTACCCAAAGTGTTAATGAGAAATGTTTTGCAGACCCGAAATTCTTGGCTTTCATTCAGTAAATAAAATGCAGTATTTCCTTGTCTCGGGGTACTTCTAGTAGTATTTGGTTTTACACGACGGCTTATAACGTCGAGTGGTCTTGTGCAGGCATTCAAAAAATCTCGGTGCCTCTTTAAGCTTCCTAATTTCCAATAAGAGTTAAATATTTGAGTTCTTTTTTCTTCAGTAAATTTAGATGAACAAGATAGCCGACACTTATCTGTACAAGAGGGGCCCATTTTTTTAGCTTCTACTATTCTGCCAGTCTTTATTGAGCAATATTCTTGGCCAGAGTTCTTTAATTTTTTTGCAACGTTCTTCTTACAGTTATTTGGATTACGAACTCGTTTTTTTCCTCTATTCTTTGGTGGTAATTTTGGTTCTTGGTTCACGTCGACAACAGTTTCATTATCGAATCTACTATCATCAGAAGAACTGCTGGAACTACTACTCGAACTGCTGGAGGAAGATGAACTACATGACGGGTTAAACTCTTCATCTGAATCAGTTCCTGAGAAATCACCAGTTTGAGAATCACTATCCTGTTCCGACGGCTCTTTTTTATCACCATTAGTATCGTTAATTAAAACGGATGGTGAGTATGGAGGTGGTGAAATACAGACATTTGTGGTTTCGTCAATATTTTGAAGTATTGCTGAAGCATCATCGGGCTTATCAAAGTTCACTGGTGTTTTGTTACGTGAAGCATCATTAGAGTCGTAAGTTAAAATGGATGGTGAGTTTGGAGGTGGTATAATACAAGCAGATGTATCTTCATCAATATTTGGAAGTATCGCCGAAGCATTGTCGGGTTTATCATTGTGAAGCGGTTTTTTAGAACGTGCCAAAAATACCAAATGTTTTCCACGGGGAAGCATATTAATATTATTTTTAATCCACGAAAAATCTGAAACAATAATTACATTTATGGTTAATAATAACGATATTTTTAAATAATATTATACATTTTGTATCCGAAATATAAACATAGTGTTAAACATTCTTATTTATAAATACTACGTTCATAATTTAACAAGCAAAAAAGAACAAAAATGGAGCACCAATTTCATTTAGGGCATAATTGATACAAACTAAATATTAAAATTGAGAAACAATGTCACAATTACTTTGATAACGCTGCAACTCCATTGATAATTTATAAAAAATAAACAAGAAATGGAGAAACAATGTCATAATGTACATTAGGGTCATTATCGTTACAAACTAAACTTTTAAATTAAATTCATGTAAGAGAAACAATGTCACAATTACCTTTATAACACTATAGCTCCAAAGATGTTGTCACATATGCGCAGGACCACACATAACTGACCAATAGCACGATGTTTCTCCGAGCGGTCTCTTAATTTGAACCAAAATCATAACGACATTTCGCCCTCATACGGAAACCATAAGAACTACAAAATGTGACATTAACGCACCCAGTGCAGATGTATGTTAGGCTTCTTAATACGTTTATCTCATTTTTGGAAATTTTGCAAAAGTGACATTGTTGCACCGGATGTGCGATATGTGAATATAGATGTGAGTTTACGGGTTCTGTGGTGAGTATTATGATAGCTTTAAATATATTGCACTAGAAGTTACCATTATGTGTGCAACTTGTTGAGATATCATCATTGTAATGTGTTTTGTTATGACTGTGTGCAATGCAGTGTGCATAATGTTATTTCCAATTCCCATTGAGATGAAATGGACATGTTATAGTCTTTTTATTCATTCTTTCTCAACTTTATAAAAATCAACAAGGTTCAATTGTTGATAATGTAAAACTTTGTTACATATGATAAGGGAAAGATCATCCCAATATCTGACTTATTAAGGGTTCCATAAAGATTTAAAGTCCGAAATGTCAAAATAATTACTATGAGACTTGTTCATTTCTATGGAATTGGGTGAAGGTGTAGGGTAAGGTTACTAAGACGGGAGACAAGCTAAATTCTCCGATCATCTTATAGATGGTAGACTATTGTCAACACAGAAATGTAGATACTGGATGCAATGAAGGTAATCCTAAATCAGGTCGCAATTTGACTGAGGTTTGAGTGCATGCGTGTGTAATTTGTGATTTCTGCATTATTAAATCAATATTTATCTTCGCCATCTTGTCTACTTTCGCCTCAAAATTACAAGGTAGGCAATGTTTTTATGCATTGTCGTATAAGTATTACATTATTTTAATATATTATATAAACTTTTATTTATAAATTGTGAAGGCGTAGGAACACGATAACAAATTGTTACGGTTGCCTAAAACGAGACAAACACGAGTTACTTAAGACGGGACATCTCCCTTCTTAAGAAACCCATTTACTGAAATTATTTTCCTATGCAAAATAAAATAATTAGGAGCAAACCAAATTAGTCGAGCAGTTTTTATTTCTTTTTTGTTTCAGTTTGAATTTGAATACTTTTTCAAAATATTCATATGCACGATAAACTAATCGCAATGAGTGGAACCCGAAAACTGATACTGATAATGATCGTCTCTAAATTGTGTTCTAAGACTTTATATGTTTATTCATGAAATATTCTTTTTTCTAAGATTTATATATATAAACGTTTTTATTGATAAATTATAGTAAAAGTAATTAAGGAACCTTTATGTACTCATGCCCCTTCTTTGGTAACACCTTGTCCCGTTTTGGGTAACCGTTTACCTAAAACGGGAAAAAGACAGATTAAAATAAAAAGATATTGTGTAAAACTACACGAAGCAAAACACGATTATTTTATCTCAGTCGATTGACCACTCCTTAAACTTTAATATTCAATAAAAATATTTAAAAAAAATCAATTCACGACTAAATTACAACGTTTCAAAAAAAATTGTCCCGTCTTAGGTTTACTTCCCCTATGTGTAGGACATCCACTGGTTTAGGAATGAACAGGACGATGATATGAACTCCGGAACATTAATGTTTAAATATAACAAATAAATAGTTGATTGTAGATTCAAATTCTCTCAGTTAAAGGAGCTAGTTACATAAAAAGATTAAGTTCCTTACCTCAAAATTCTTTTAGTTGCTATACTTATTATTGGAAGGTTTTTCTGAAACTGCCCGTTAATTAATATAATTTGCATATATTTCTTTCTACTTGGTGAGCAAAACTTGTGGAAAAAAGCTAGTGTTATTACTACATAAATAAAGGAATATGAATGCGGTATTGTTACAATTTCTGTAAAGTATCAATTTGGATATGATGGTACATATATTATCTGTGTTATCACTATGCAGATGGATAGTATACACACTGTGCATTACATAGTTGCCAGACATCTGTTTCATCTCTTTTGACTATAATTAACATAATAGTAGCAACAATCATATACAATAGACACATTATGGGTCTAGTGGGTTGCATTCTATTTCTATTCTATGCTATAATACTTATATTTATTGGTCTATTGATTGGTGTATTAGTGTACTGTGATGTGGTGTGGTGTGATATCAGATATATATATGTCTCGCTTTGCTGCTGCTTACACGACAATGTAGGTACCTAACTAAAATAAATGTTATAGTTTGTTATATTATCTCAACATTCGGTACTTTCCCATAATAAAACATTTATATTGAATTATGAGAATCTCTAGTTTTAAATGTTGTCAGAGTGTAATATTATGGTTTTAGGTTGTATTATGTACTCGGCTCTCAAGTCCTTCAACATATTATTTGAATGTTTAATTGGTTTTACATTTATGTATGTATTCCCTATATTGCTTGGTACCTGTTATGTTATTTATAATTGGTTGTATTGTGAATGTGAATTCATACGCAGCTGAGGTTCACTTTTCTGCATCCGTATGCATACACCTATACACGCCTATACACGCTTGCGTGTGTACATAATATAATATGATTACACGAAAATTCTTAAAAAAGACAATTGTTCAAATTTACAATTCAAGTAGCAAGTGTTGGATTATCAATTATATATTAAAATTACAATAAATCAATCAAAAGTGAATTTTAAATTAACTTTTATTAGACAACCCTATTTGAATCACTGTGTTGTAATTCAATTGCCATTTATGTGAATCTTAATTATTTTTTTATGTCTTCAGAAGTGTGTTAAATTGATGGCATTATTACTATTATGTATCTGGTACGAATCTTTTCATTTATATTGGTTTTTCCTATAATTGTGTATTTGAATAATTGTGATTTTTATAATAATAATGATGAGGTTATGTATACCTAACTATAACTTATTAATTATGTAATATTATTAACACATTTGGTGGTCACATGGTTATGTATGTGTTGTGTGAGTGTGCAGTGCACATTGTTATATTATGTTAGTGATGCATACCGCTGCTTCTAACACAATGGGCTATAGACATTATATTATAATATATTGTTTTGCTAATAAGTTGAAAGTAGTAAAGTTCCTACTCAACATTCTGTATGAGGCACCTGTGTAGTGGTCAGCATCAGTAGTATGTGGAGACGTATTGGCAGTTATTTGGGCAGGGAAGGTATTTGCTTAAATCTGCGCTGCATTACCACATTAAGTCAATGAATGTCTAGTTACATTATCTTAATAATTAATTAAGATATTTTCTTCCTTATACATTTTGCACTGTGATGTTTTATTTTTATATACACCAATGTTTTATTGCCCCACGTATGGTATATATATATATGATTGTATTAGTGTGCGTAGATATTAATATTATATATATATTTGATGTAATTATTAATATTTTCTATTGTGATTCCATCTGTTTGAATATTTTATGTTAATATGGAGTATGTTAATATTGTGTTAAATATTTTTTTAGTGAAACCTTATGAAAGCAATATATATAAGACTTGTATAATCCACAACTTGTTTTATTTTCTTTTACCCAAACTAGTAGGTACCATCAACTACAGAGGGTGGTCAAATTAAAAGTGATACTTTACATAAGTAGCAAGAAGGTATTTTAAATAATATTGACCTGTTCCTTTCTGTAACTGATTACTGGTAGTATAGTCCATATTTTTTACTAGTGGCAGCTTAGAAGTTATAATAAAACCATTTTATCAATCCATTAAATTGAAGTATTTTTGCCTGCTGTACTCATTGTTTTTCACCAGTTGTCACATAGGGTTCTGCTTGACTCACTTGTCTACCTCTACCTACCCCTCAATGATAAAATAAACTAAAAAACCTCTAGAATACATCCATAATCACCTTAGAGCAGTATTTCCCAAACTATGGGTCACAACCCACCAACAGGTCGCGAGCGAATATTGAGTGGGCCCTAATGGGATGCCGATACTGTAATGAAGAAAAATCAGAAACAAATACATCCTTTCCATTGTAATATCTTTGTAAAAAGAACATAAAAGGTGGGTCCCAAGATTGGAAATTTTTGATAGATGGGTGGGAGCACAGATAAACTTTAGGAACCACACTGCCTTAAAGGGTAAGAAATTGTAAGCACAGTTCTTTCTCTATAAAAAGAATGAGATGACAATACTAAATATTAACTTATATTCAGAATGAGTGGTTTTATGAATACCTGCCTTTAACAGGACACTAATCACAGCATTTACCACAAACGGGGTAGCCAGCCAGACCAACTGCATGTAAAAACATTAATTTTGTCCTCTCCATATCAATAAAAGTTAGTTTATGTAACTCCCAATCCCACTTGAAAGTTAAAGGAAATATTCCATTCAATTGAGACATTCATTTTGTTATTTTAACTTAGTGTATTGTAGAAATTTTAAGGCTAAGAAAAATATATTTAGTTTTAAAATTTCCTAGTCTTAATTAATCCTTTGTATTGGTCTAAGCCAGTGATTCCCAAAGTGGTCTAGGTGGACCCAGGGGTCCACGAGAAACTCTACGGGGGTCCATGAATCCATAGTTTAAGGATCGGATATTCAGTAAAAGCACCAGATATTGACATTAAACAAATTCCCTGTAGGACAGAGAAAATATGTCACAATTCTGAGGCAACAAATTAAAAAAAATCATTGCACTGTTGGCCGGAGAATTCATCGCCAAATTTGTTCTTCCATGGGTAGGATAGAACAACATATGCCCCCGTGATCTCTTTCTCTTTATTTAATTTACTTTGGTCTCTTTATTTCTTTAAAATTATTAAAAAATAGTGATGGTTTTATGCTTGAAACTACATAATTACAGCACTAAATTATTTAATTTTTACCAAGAAAATATATTTTTATATGTGTCATCACGTAATCCCTATATAAATGTTTTTTTTTCATTGAAAATATTATAACTTAATATAAATAATATTTATTTCAATGTTTGTCAAAACACGAGTCAATGAGCATACAATACTGTAGATAAGGGATTCACAAGGAAAGGCACACCCATCCATTATTCACAAATATTTAATTATCAGCGAAATAAAATATATCAGTATTATTTTGTTTTAAATTAAATTATGGAAAACTTGTTTATAAAATTGTAGATTGGCCACGGCATTTCTGCCTATTTTCTCTTTTTGCTAATTAGTTGTATCATATTTACTATTCTAATGATGTACATAAAGTGCCAGCTTAAGCATACAACTTTTTAATAATAAATACAGAAAATATACTCTTCTATTAAATTATTGTAAAGATCTTTAACACACTGATGATAAATAATTACAAACACACAATAATAGTTCCTTTTAATGTTTTTATTAAGTAATTCTTAATTGTACACACATAACTTATATTTTCGCACCCACGCTATCTGTCGCATTCTTTTGTCACACCTTCTCCATAGAGTTCACTTTCATGCCATAGATCACGCATTCACTGACATTCATGGTTCCTAACACTCGGCCATCCTATATTATCTTGGTCTCTCAAGATACATTCATCTCACTCACATACAATAATAATCAAAGCTAATAAATAATAATCAAGTTTAATATAATTCAAATTCTTGCAAATATCTTGGTCTTCTACGCTGTCTTTTCTCTGATCTTGACTCCGTCTCATTTTTCTTAGGTTCCTCATTTTCATCTTCTTCTGATTCAGTCTCCTTCCTTTCAAGTTCTATATCATCTTCTTTTTCTGGTTCTGTCTCATTTTGTTCAAGTTCTATATTGTCTTCGTTTTCTGGTTCTGTCTCATTTCGTTCAAGTTCTATATTGTCTTCGTTTTCTGGTTCTGTCTCATTTCGTTCAAGTTCTATATTGTCTTCGTCCTCCTTGTCGTAATTTTTCCACAATTTCAATTGACTAACATGCGCTGTGGTACTATATTTATCATTACACAAATTTAACAGTCTGTATGTATCACTGGGCAATATTTCTCCTACTGTATACGGTCCCTTAAATCTCTGTTGTAATTTTGTAGACTCTCCCGTTGCCACTGCATGTCCCTTCATATATACAATATCTCCAACGTTAAACTTCATTCCCTCATATCTACGTTTATCATACTGTTGCTTGTATTTCTTTTGCTCTATTTCAATATGTTTTCTCACTTCTTCTCTCAACTCTTCTGGTAGTCTATAGGTCTCATTATTACAAGTCAAATTTCTCATCTCACCATCTTCAAATCTTGGTATGTAACCATATAACATTTCAAACGGTGTCTTATCAGTTGTTTTATTTATAGTGGTATTAATTTGTCTTTCTAACTTACTTAGATGTTTGTCCCAATCTTGTCCATTTTCATCCTCTATTGAAGATTGCATCATTGGTAGTAGGGTTCTGTTTAACCTCTCTACTAAACCGTTAGCTTGTGGGTGTCTACTGGAATTTAAAGTATGTCTTATTCCATATTTTGAACAAAATTCTTCAAATCTTTTGGATGTAAAGCAAGTTCCACGATCACTTATTATTCTTCCTGGTGACCCATATGTGTTTACAAATTGTTCCATTTTTTTAATTGTTGGCTCAGTTTTGGTGCTGCTCACTGCTTCTAATCTTACAAATTTCGTTAAATTGTCTATTATTAGTAGAACATATTTATGGTTTTTCTTTGTTGTTATAAATGGTCCCAAATGATCGATATGAATAATTTGAAATGGTCGTTTTCCTGGAGGTATAGGGTTTAAGTATCCAGCTTGTTTTCCTGATTTATTCTTGGATAATATGCATTCTAGACACATTTTTATGTGCCTCTCTATATATCTCTTCATATCAGGGAAGTAATAATAGTTCTTCATTTTTCTTAGAGTTTTCTCAGTTCCAAAATGTCCTTCTAAATCATGAAATCTTATTACCAAAGTTTTCCGCATAGAATTTGGTACTACATACAATTTGATTTCTTGGTCTTTGTTTTTCACAATTTTATATAAAATTCCATTAATTAGTTTGTAATCTTGTACTATGCGTTTTTCACTGTTATTCATTTTAGATTTATTTTTCAAAATATCTATCTTACTTTTTAACTGTTCATCTGAATATTGGAATAATATTATTTCTTCTTCACGGGTAACAATGGTGTATACTGACAAATTTTCAAAAATTATTTCTTCAGTATCCTGAGTGCACAATTCAACTGGTGCTCTGGACAAGGCGTCTACGTGTCTCATCGTTTCTCCTCGTTTAAATTTTATGTCATAATCATATTCACTAAGCAAGTTGGTCCATCTAACGACTTGGGCGTTAGTATTTTTATTCTTGTGTAAGTAGATAAGAGCTTGACAATCTGTTACTATGGTAAACTTTAAATTTATTAAAAACATCCTTAGTCTTTCTACTGCCCACACCATAGCTAGCAACTCTAGTTTACTCGAATGGTAAGTTTGTTCACACATAGTAGTTCTTCGACTAATTGCATATACTAAATGTAGTCTGTTTTCGTCATCGGATTGCAACAATATAGCTCCAAGCCCTTTGGCACTTGCGTCAGTATGCAATTCAGTGATTTTAGCCTTTGGATTATATATTTTTAAAATAGGCTTTGACAATAAAGCGTCCTTGACTTTCTGAAAGGATTTCTGTTGTTCTTCCTTCCACACAAAAGTTTCACTCTTCTTAGTTAATCTTGTCAATGGTTCCACTATTTCGGAAAATTGCTTAACAAATCTTCGGAAGAAACTTGCGAGTCCCAGAAATCTTCGTATTTCATGTACATCATTCGGCGTAGGAAAATTGTCTATAGCATCTAACTTTCTTGATCCAGGTTCCACTCCACTGGCTGATAACTCGTATCCCAAGTATTCAACTCTTCGTTTACCAAACTCACATTTTGTTAATTTTAGTGTTAATCTTGCGCCTCTCAGTCGCTCGAACACAAGTCTTAATTTGTTCATCATGTCTCCCCAATCTTTTGCAGGTATCAACATATCATCTAAATAAAACAAAACAATCTCGTTACGTAGTGGTTCCAAAACTCTCTGCATTAGTTTGGAAAAGTAAAATGGTGCATTCATCAGACCAAACATGGCTCGTGTAAATTCTCCGGTCTCATCTGTTGTTATGAATGCTGTCTTCTCACGACTCTCTTTGGACAATGGCATCTGTAGGTATCCATGGGCTAGATCTAGAGTAGTAAAAATTTCGCAACCTCTCAATAATTCTATCTGATCATCTAGACTCGTCAGAGGAAAGTTCATACGTCGTGTCTGCATGTTTAAACGTCGATAGTCTACCACTAATCTGGATTCTCCTGTCTTCTTCTTTACCAGCAATACTGGACTAGCATATGGCGATGTAGTCTCTTGTACAATGCCTGCATCTTTCCACTCTCTAACTATTTGGTTAATTTTGTTTCGATCATCATTGCTTGATCTATATGGTTTGCAATTAATTGGACTACTACCAGGCAATTCTTCGATATTCATTTCTATCACATCTGTTTTTCCAATCTCGTAGATGTTTTTAGCTACACAGTCTCGGTATTCATTAATTAGGTTGAGTAGTTCAATCTTCTGGTCCATAGTGACATTATTTTCAATATTTAACTCTTCTAATTCTATATTTTCTTTTTCTCTAGATGTAATCACACTATTAACTTGCTCAACTTTCAACAGTCTTTCTTTAATCTTTTCTCCACGCTCAACTTTCTTCTCATTGTCATCTAGGTTCATAATTGGTAAATACAGTTCTTCACCGTTCATATCTACATTAACAAACATCATGTGATGACCTCCCACATTTTCTCCCTCTCGGATGGTAGGTTGTACTGAGGAGTTCTTCACTTTTAAGGCAATGTCTTCTAAGGGGTTATCACGTCTGTATTCGAATATAAGATTATCATCCAATTTCATGTACACGATTTCTGGTAGGTCTGTATATGTTCTGCCGATTATTATATCTGTAGGCTGAGTATCGTCTGGCACTATCAGCATTCTAATTCCTCTTGCTTTCACTCCGTCGATGCTTACATCTGTTAGTATTTCACCGCTCGTCTTGACAATGTTTCCTGAATTTCCAAATCCTCTCAACTCTGTATTGGACTTCTTAATCTGGTATCCACCATTAATGGCTGCTGTTGCCTTCATAGTACACTCACTGCTTCCTGGGTCTATCATGCATATGTAAGTAGATGTATCCACTATGATTTGTTTTATATACTTGGATATTTGATTATTTTGATTACTTACAACCATTTTCATAGGTTTGGGCATATTACAGTTCCTTTGTGTGTGATCTCGACTTCCACATTTGTAACAATTTATTTCTCTCTTCTCTTTTGTACAGTTTCTTGCTAAGTGACCAAAATCATTACAATTGTAGCACTTATATTCCCCCTTCTCGTTCTTGATTGGTGGTCTGGGATCCTTTTTGTTGTAGTCTATTTCTGATTTCTTTTCATTATTGTTGTACTTCTGCTCGAATCTTTTTGTTTCCCTTTTAATCTCATGCGGTGGTTTCGTTTGTCCATCTCCAGTCACTGTCCTTATTCTATTCACCCTATTTTGTACTGTGCTTTCAAACTTTAATATGTCTTTGTATATATCATTTTCATTTAAGTGTTGTCGCGCTAAAAGGTGGTGTGCCAAATCTTTTGACCATAGTCCTTCCACCAACATTGTCTTGAAATCTTCAAACGTTAATTGTATTGTTCTACATAAATAAGCCTTTTCATGGAAGTAATCTGATACGTCTTCTCCTTTCTTTTGCACTCTGGCGTTGGCAGCTCTCCATCTCTCAACAGAACTCTTCTGCCCTGTGAAAGTTGCTCGAAACTCTTTCTCAAACTCTGACCAAGTACTAAAGTTACGCCCTCCCAACCAAAATTTAGCTGCTCCCACAAGACGGGTCTTGGCTGCTTCCAATTTAAAAGTGTCTGGCCAACTATGAATATCCCCCAGGCTGATTATGTTATTCACCCAATTTTCAGCTGATAATTCTCCCTCTTTCCCGCTGAAATTATTGATTTGCGTGTCAAAGTTCGGCATGACCTTGTAGGTGGGTGTCACAGTTTGTTGAATCATATTCATTAAAATTTGCTGTTGTTGCATCAGCATTGTCACAATATTGTTGTCAACATGGTTCACATTTTCGTTCTCTGAGGGACTTACTTGCGGGGGTACATTTGTTGCTTCGTTTCGGCCTTCAGATGTACTCACACCAATAATGTCGTTAATCTGATCTTGCGTAAGCGGCATATTCACAATTATATCCAAATATCTTTAAAATATCGTTTAACAATCTTGATAATCTTAATAACACACATACACAACAAGTTTTCACACGTAGCACAAGTTGCTTGAAGAATTACACACGTTTTTATTAATATCGGGTTAATATCTCACTTCTGAATTGTAAAGACCTTGAACACACTGATGATAAATAATTACAAACACACAATAATAGTTCCTTTTAATGTTTTTATTAAGTAATTCTTAATTGTACACACATAACTTATATTTTCGCACCCACGCTATCTGTCGCATTCTTTTGTCACACCTTCTCCATAGAGTTCACTTTCATGCCATAGATCACGCATTCACTGACATTCATGGTTCCTAACATTATGGTTCATATTATCGTGATGATAACCTGACAAAGACTATGATAAAATAGTACATGCTGCAGGTACTCTGCATACAATTCACCAAATTTATTTATGCTGTTTTCTTAGTTTCAATGTTCTAGAATTGATGTCGGTACCTTTGTATATACACCCCTCAGATATGATGTTATACAGTGATGTCAAATTATGTTGTCATAGCAACACTTTATTATTGTTAATATGAAAATGAGAAATAAACCAAACAAATAAATACAATTTTTAAGTATGTAACTTTAAAGTTAAATGTCGTAATTATTACACAATTTATTTTATCTCGCGCACCCATCATAATATTAATTAATCCTTTATGAAGAACGTTTCAAGTCTAAAAACTACATACACCAGCTGTTGCACGTAGTACCTACCTTCAAATTATTTTTAACTGTCTAGTACGTTGCATTGCAATAGGACTCACACATTCATCACACAATACAAATAAAAACATACTCATAATAGGTAGGTACACTATGCAGTAATCATCCAAACTATTACATTAATTTAGCTATTACGGTAATATATTGGATTTTATTAAAAAAAGTCAAAATGATGTTTCAATTGTATGCGTACTTTCATACATTTAGTACGCGCTTTTGATAAAAACTTACAAAAAATATATACTTGCTGCGTATATTTCTGTGCAATGATAACGGACAAATCATTTTCTTTCCGACGAAATGTTTGGCGGCAAATTCAAATTAGTTTTTAATGATTTCAATATTTTATTCATAGATTCTCTGGGCATGCTGTGCTTTTTTGCATGTATGGCAGGCACGTGACTGATATTAAGGTAGACATGTAAAGCTAATACGCTTGTTTTTGACCAATGATTTGGTGAATCTATGTATACCCCCATGCCGTATCCCATGTGGGGTAGGCAGAGAGATAGAACGCCATATTAGTAAACACTTACCATTATCCAGCAAAAATACTAAAGTTACCTATGTGCTTGCTATATTTATGTGTATAGGCCAATTCAAGACAGGCTCACTCTATAACACTTGGGACATGAATGCTCCCTTGCTCTCTCTTGTACACGAACATATCTTACTAAAAACATTGAATACTAGAGAAAAAAATGCAAATAAGCAAATAATAAAACTCGACTTCCCATTGTCAGCTTGTGCACTCAAATATTTGGAAATAATGCCAGATTTGTATTTTAGAAAACTGTTAGCAAAAATATCAGTGCTCTCACCCACCAGATTACGAACTCTGTTTATTGGAGTATGGTATGTATAGTTATTTCTAATAAGATTCGTGAAAAGTTAAGTATTTTCTGGTATTTCTGAAGGAGACATTAATTTGAATTAATTCTATCAGTTCAAGAAAATCAAATGCACCATTTAGAAGCTTGTACAAAAAACAAAGGTCAAACTCCTTCCTACGATTCTCAAGACTGAGGATACCAAACTCGCTCATTAAGACTGGATATTCAATATTCTCAATAGATATTCCCATTCTGTAACTAATCTTAAGTATTTTCTCTGTACCCTTTCCAGACTTTTACTATGGATGGCATAATTCGGGGACCATACTGCGGTATTATACTCTAGTAATGGTCTTACAAGGGAGACAATGATTAGTCTAAAAGACCGGATCAATTGAAAGTCTGTCGCCAGTCTGAATATAAAGCCCAGTGCCCTCATAGACCTGCTAACAATTTCCTCTATGCGTAAATTGTAAGTTAAGTCCTCAGAGAAGGTGATGCCTAAATCTTTCAAATTTGAGACAGAATCAAGTATAATTTTATCAATCGAGTAGCTGTAAACAATAATTGTAGATTTAGTTTTACGAAATCTAATGACCTGACATTTTGACAAAGCTTATTTTTCTTACACCAGTCATTTAAAATATCTATCTCATCATTGTTTTGTAGTATCATACAGTCTTCTATATTATGGATAGTTTTATAGCTTAAAGTCAACAGCAAATAATAACACCTCTATGACCCTGAAGATCTGAACTATGTCATTTGCCGCGTACAGACAGCTGGATGCGAACGTCAATCATCAAGCATCAAGCAAAATTTTTAAATCTTTCAGCGACAATTCGGATCATTCTCCGAAGAAATATTCGAATGAATGCCTTCGTTACCCTTCCATGAAACGTAACGAAGGCATTCATTCGAATATTTCTTCGGAGAATGATCCGAATTGTCGCCGAAAGATTTAAAATTTTTGCTTGATGCTTGATGATTGACGTTCGCATCCAGCTGTCTGTACGCGGCAATTGATAAATACATTAAAAAGTATTGGTCCTAAGTGTGAGCCCTGAGGCACACCACTATGAGCAAACACCGCATCAGAAACACCATCACCAACCCTGACTTTGATAGAAAACTCTACTGATTCCTTATCCACATAACTTACAAAGTAGCATGTCATGTGACACCTTGTCAAAAGCTTTCGAAAAGTCAGTGTACACAGAGTCGACTTGACCTCATTTGATAAGTGCATTGACAATATAATTTTGGTAAATAAGTAGGTTGGTGAGAATGGATTTCTTTGGCATAAAACCGTGTTGCTTTGTGGTGATTATATTGTTTATTGGATCTCTTATTTTACAAACAACTATAGATTCAAAAAGGTTTGGAATAGCAGATGGTATACAAATAGGTCTGTAGTTTGTTATTTGGCTATTATCTCCTTTTTTTAAAATAGGGTTTATGAATCCCGTTTTCCAAATATCAGGAAAAATACCATTACTCAAAGACAGTGAAAAAGGAGGGCAAGATGTTTTGCCAAGACCATAACACAGTTTTTATGAAAACATTAGGTATTTTATCTGTAGGGTTACTCTTGACAAAACTAAACACGATCTTAATCTAGTCTTGATCTTGATCATACGACACACGAAGGGACTATGGTCAAAAACACCGTGCTAACGCGCAGTCGGTTTGCGTGTATTTTTGGCCAATAGTCCCTTCGTGCGTTGTATGATCAAGATTAGATTAAGATCGTATTTAGATTGTGTCAAGAGTAGCCCTGCTGGACCCGCTGCTTTAGATATATCCAAAGCCAGGATTGCACTTCTGACCTCGTCAACTGATATTGTAATGCTGGGCATGTCGATGGTTTTGTTGGAGAAAAAATTATAGTCAGTATGTATAGAAGTCTACGTCAGAATGCTGATCTCTATAATTTAAATTGCATGGTATATCTACTTGATCCTCCCTCATTCCATTTACAAACTTCCATAGGTTCCGAGAATCCCCAGGTAAATCGCTTTCAAATGACTCCATATCGACGGCCTAATCTGCAAACAAGGTAACTCCTTTTTTTGTCAAATTGATTTTATTGCGCTAACAGGTTTTATTAGATGTAACGCATAATCCTGTAAAATGATAACTCCCAAATATTTTTAAAAACTAACAAAAAATGCTACACAAAAATAATATAGCTCCATGCAAATATTGTGCGGTGACGTTTTTGTTAGAAAACATGCACCCATGAAACTGAAATAACGCTAACTCCATTGGGATTGTATGAAAATATGGTTAGCAAAAATGCTAACTCCTTTTTTAGAAGCAATTTTGAAAAATTACGTTATAAAAACTACATTATTATTATTTAATGATTTTGAACTTAAAAACAATAAAAAACAGCAATGAAAAATCATTTTAATGTATTTATTGATATATGATTAGGTTTTATGTTGCTCCTGAAAAGTTTGGTTTAAGGGAGTTATCTTGTTTGCAGATTAAGCCGTCGATATGTTGTTTATAAAAGATCTTTGACAATAAAGAACACTGAGAATGTAAATTGGAAAAGTCATTTATTTATATATATATATAATATATATATATTCACTGCCAATACATGTATACAAAGCAGGAGCGTGCCTTCCATACATGCAAATATGCAATGCATGCCCTAAAATAAGGTAATAAATCTTAAAAATGAAATACTGAAGTAGTTAGAAATTCATAAATAATCTTAAAATGATATTCTATTATATTAGACAATTTTTAAGATTTTACATTTATTGTAGAGCATGCGTTGCATATTTGCATGTATGGAAGGCACGCCGCTGATACAAAGGTATAATCACTTTAAAAAAAAAGACAAACAATTAGATAAATAAAAAACGAAAATTCAACATACAGTGTAACAAAAAAAGTACAAAATTGTCAAAAAATTTTGGTCAAGATATTACAAAATAAATCAAAATAGTATAAAAAATGTCAAATACAGGTCAAATCTCAGAATAACGAATACCAAAGTAACAAAATTTCCAGTATAACGTAGCTGGAATTTGTCCCCGATAATCTTTCAAACAAAATGTACTAAATCAAAATTCATTATAGCGAAGCCGATCTAAGAATAACGAAAAAAAAAATTAGAATGATGGTTCAATTTTAGACAAAATTTCTAGGACTCAGCTTGTTTTTGCCACTAAGCGGTAGATTATAGATTTATAAGTTATAAGTGATTACGTAACATATGGTTTACAAGTGATAGTCAACAGAATTTTTGTTTTTACATAGTTACCTACTCATCTTTGGTGTTTTGTAGTCTCTAAAACTTTTTTTTCTAAAACATTGTTTTTACATTTTAATTTTCATTTCATTTTTTAAGAAAACCGAGGAGCTTTGAAATATTTTAAATTCCAATACCATTTTGAAAATTCGGTGACAGGGGGGTAGAAATTTTAATGTTTGAGCAATTGTAGAAATTTAAGCAAGTCAATATTCGCTATTCGCATTCGCGAATATCCAAAATCACACATTCGTTACATCACTACCTACCTCCAATATGAAATATTTATATTGTAGTTTATTTGAATTTTATAATTATATTGTTATGAAGATAGCAGAAATTTTAATTGTGTTTTGTTTAAATTTTCACTCCCGCATTGTGTATCCTAGTAATTTGTATATTTTTATGGAGGCCATATTTAATTTAAATACCTACAAGTATCAGTTAGGTAGTTATTCAGTCTACCTTGGTACGGGCTCATGCCCAGTTAGGTAGACATTAGTGACTTATCTTTTAAAAACTGTTTTGTAAATAAAATAAATAAAAAAAAAATAAAAAAAAAAAAGTTATTAATATTAGTTGGACCGCCAGCTGCCAGCTGCCTCATTTGTGGGAGATGCTGTTATGCTATAATTTGTATATTTTTATGGAGGCCATATTTAATTTAAATACCTACAAGTATCTGTTAGGTAGTTATTAATATTAGTTGGACCGCCAGCTGCCAGCTGCCTCATTTGTGGGAGATGCTGTTATGCTATAATTTGAACAACAACCAGTGGCGATCAATACCCGTACAGTTTTGGTTTAAAAAACTATTTACATGTACAGATAGTATTTGGATTTTAGAAACAAAAGTACATAGGTTGGTTGTATAATAGATGAATTTATTGAGAATAATAGTTATGTACAATTATTTAAGGCATGTTTCTTTTGCTGGGTTTAGCATACCCTTCTGTGATCTCCCAAGGCAACTTATGGTCTGGAAGGGTGAACCTTTTCTTCTTACCCTTCTTGAGTTTCAATGGGGCAGATACAGGAGCTATTCCTCTCCTCTGAAGTGATATGAAATGTTCTGACAAACCTCCTCCTGCAAAATAAAATGGGAATGAGCCACAATCATCTTGGAGAGTGATTTCATATATACCTAGGTGCCTATAGTAATTTTATACTATTATTACATACCTTTAGGTACAAGACCTCTCAGGTTACCAGAAAGCTCTCTGGCCTCTACTAATGTTGGTGGTGGTTCATTGTATTTGGTTGAGTTAACACGAGGTGGAGCAGGGTTTTCCAATTTATTTTTCTTCTTTTTTTCCCGATACATAGCATTCTGTTCTTCCTCCTTTGCAATTGCTTTCTGAATGAACCTTAATCTTAAAGTAAATTAAAAGAATGTATTTGTCGTTTATTAGATTTCTTATCGTATATATCCGCGCCCTTATGAATAAATCATCCAACATACATATGTATTAAAGTTATTTTTTGCGGTTACATCGTGTAATTTATTTACATCATCCCAGGCAACATTACAAAACTTTTATAAATTTTAGTAGGTGTATGGTATATGCTTTTTTAAAGACGATAATATTTTTATTTTTATAACAAAACTTTTATAAAGAGTTTTTTTTTTTGTTTCTTACACTTTACATTAATTTTGTGGTTGGTGTGGCTTAGAGAAAACGCTCATGGTTGCGAATCACGAGATCAAGCTGTGAAATAAATGACATTTTTCAAATTATCCCGGCCTGGAGTGTATTTGTGGTGGTGTGGTGCTATGAAATCTTTCTGAAATACCTACTGATATTGCCTTTTAACTACTCTTTTTCAATACTCAATACCTACCGATAGGAAAATTAAAAAAATATATTAAACGGTTATTATAATAATATCCACATTATTAATATGTTGTGGAGGTGTGATGCCTCCGTAGTAGATCTTGTGGCTCCTACATGTAACAATTTATGGAAAGTTCCATAGTGTTGTTGCATGTGGGAAGAATGAGTGAGGAGAGTTAGTTTTGTTAACTATCGAGCCATTCTTGCTTGGTCGCTCACTCGGGGTGGTTCACTGTTTTTCGTTGTGTTCTTGTGCTCACGCGTTCTAATATTTTATTTAACAGAGATTATACTTATTAAATTTGTAATACTATAGAGCTTAAATTAGAACATTAAATCTTATTGTGGAACATCAAACTGGTGGAAAAGCTTTTATTTGTAGCCTACTCATTTACAGGTGAGAGAAATCTGGTAATTAACTTCCTTTTTAGAATTTGTCCTGGACAAATTCACCATATCCTCGCAGTAGGATATAGGTATCCCATAAAACGTTTCAATGTAAAAAGGACCCGGATATGTCTTTTTATTAGTACTTTTGTTTGGAATTTTTATGTTTTTTTTAACTTTCGCCGTCCTAAAATGTGTAGCCAGTACACATGCTTCTGTTTATAATTAATATTTCAATAAATACAATAAATAGAAGGTCAAGATTTTAGGTAATCCTCAGTCATATATTTACGCATCGAATTAAAAAATTATATTAACAATAATTGGAACTTATTGACTATTTCAAAGACATTTTTTGGAGAATGGAAATAAAATTACAAACACAAACAAAATATCTTACAAATACAATCAAATGCGCGATGTATTAACTGTATCTCACGTGTCTTCGACTGCTCGTACTCGGCTGTTGTCGTTAGATAGTGAATACTATTTACGTCTCGCTCTCGCGAACTGTGCTGAGGAATGACTATGCGAAATAGCACCCAGTCGTGTTTTATCATTAGAGATCTATTATTTTACTTCCGAAGTTGACTTAAATCCAGAGGTTTCAAAGTGATTTATTATTTCCGTTTCATAATAATTTCAATAATTATAACTAGGTAGGTATTCATTTTACATTTCTAAATACAAACTTTTCATCATATTATTGTATCATAAGAGGGAAAGGTGTATATCATATAACGTTACTTTTCAGTTCATTTCTTCGTGAGGGCACTTCATTTATGGATTTATTAGCGATTTATTTATAAATATTATTATATAAACATTTAAAATAAATATTATTATGTAGGTAAACATTTCAAATAAATATTATTATCTACAATTAAAATAAACATAAACGTAATAATATTATTTTTTACGCGGCGGCGGAATGGCCATCCACACTTCTCAGTATTATACAACCAGATAAGTCTCCATATTATCAGTATCAGTCATGATCATACAAAAACTTAACAGTCTAATGCCGCGAAAAATTCACCAATCCAGATATACAGGATATCAAAGTATTAGGCTAAAAACGCAGGTTCAAAATACCAGCATCGTGCCTGAAATATCTGCGTTCAAATTTTTTTTACAATATTCCATGTATTTAATATTATAATAGATTTTTGAATTTTAATATATAAATTTACCAATAAATCTAATTTTTGAGTTAAATTATATCCAGAATCATTAATTGTGAAATAAAAAAATTATTTAAGAGTTAATAAAAGTGCGGATTCTTCGAGAGACATTTGGAACTAAGTTATAAAATTATTCATCTTATTGTAGGGAAGACCCAGGCAAAGCGAATGTACCAGGTAAAGCGAATGAATTGAATATTTCCGAAAATAACCACTAGAATGCGCTAATAGTCTCACAATTGATGTACCGCATCACAACCGACACAATGACAGTGAATATTTGTCGTTTGGCAGGAACGCACGCTCCTTTTGATAAAAAATTGTTTTTTTAGAATTTTCATGCGATAAACGAAGGTAAGGAATTTGTGATTATTATTATTTGGTTATATTTCATGTGAATATTAGTTTATTTCATCCAATGTTTATTTGTTTCCTATGTAAAAAAACTAAGTTTAGTTATGAAATATAGCAACCACATTGTATTTTTTAACAAAAAGGTATTTGATACTGCCTTGGGCAAAGCGAATAGGGCAAAGCGGATGTTTGAAATTCGCTTTGCCCGAGTGAATGAATTTTTTGATTGATTATATGAAATTGCGTATAACATATTTACAATGTTTATATTTTTATAGATGGTGTATACATACGTACGAAAAACAAACCAGGCAAGTTGGACTGAGTCAACGATGGCCAAAGCTATGAAAAAGGTGACTGAAGACAAGGAATCCATCACAGCCGTATCTAAAAAATATGAAATTCCTTATGCAACACTCTATCGCCACATCAAATCTGGATCCACAAAGAAGAAGTTGGGTCGTTTTTCTACAATTTTTTCCTCTGAACAGGAAAATGAACTCTGCGATTACTTGCTGAAAATGGAGAGCGTTTTCTACGGGTTAACGCGTTGTGATTTCCTTTCATTGGTGTTTAATTATGCTAATGAAAATAAAATTCCACATCCCTTTAAAAATGGAAAAGCAGGAGAAGATTGGCTCCGTAGATTTCAATTAAGAAATCCGTCGATATCGTTACGTTCTCCAGAACCAACATCAATAGCCAGGGCAAGAGGATTCAATCGTCCTCAGGTAGATAGATTTTATGATATTTTATGGGATCAGATTGAAAAAAATGACATTTCAGCCACTCGTATTTATAACATGGATGAAACAGGTATTAAAACCTCAAGTAGCAGGCCTCCAAAGATTTTTTCATTAAAAGGCAAGAAGCAAGTGGGAGTTATTAGCAGTACAGAAAGAGGGCAACTGACAACAGTTATTTGCTGCTGCAATGCAGCGGGATCTTTTATTCCACCATTTTTTATTTTTGCCAGGAAAAGGATGCAAGATCGATTACTCGATGGTGCACCACCAGGATCTCAAGCTTGTTGCACGGACAATGGATGGGTGAACGGTTCGTCATTTTTATTATGTTTTTGTTGAAACTGTAAGACCGTCTTCCAACAGCAAGATATTACTTCTCTTGGATAATCATGAAGCTCACAAATATTATCCAGCTTTGGATTATGCCTCTAAAAATAATGTGCATTTTGTGTCTTTTGCCCCCCATATAACACATCGTATGCAGCTACTTGATGTTGCTGTTTACGGGCCTATCAAAAAATATTTTGAGCAAGAACTAAACATGTTTCAAAAGAATCATGCTGGACGCATAGTCAATCAATATGACATGGCAAAACTCTTTGCACCCAGTTTTTTTAAAAGGAGCATCTATACAAAATGCAGTCAGTGGCTTTCAAAAACCAGGAATATGGCCTTACAATCGAAATGCATTTAGTGACATTGATTATGCTCCTGCTACAGTGACAGATCATCCTGTTGAACCACAAAACTCTGAAGGCCGCACATCTCCATCGAATCAACCACCGCATTCTGTGCCTGCTATAGATAAAGCTTTCTTGCCTCCTGATGAAATCATCAACGAAATTCAAAAAACACCGGTCAAATCTACGCACTCATTATCAACGAAGATTAAGTCACCATTTGATATTAGACCAATGCTCAAAGCAAATTTCAATTCGACAATAAGAAAAAGAAAATGCCATAAGTCAGAAGTTCTTACTTCTACTCCCATAAAAAACATACAAAAGGACAAAAATGAAGACAACATTCGAAAAAATAAAAAAAATGAAATCATAAAGAAAAAAAAACTTGGTCCATCTACCAGCAGACTAAAGGTTAAAGCAAAAACAGATGAAAATAAAAATTTGAAATGCATTGTTTGTGAGGAAAATTATATTGAACCATTAACAGAGGATTGGATTCAATGCAGGCAGTGTAAAAGTTGGGCTCACGAATCATGCACCTCATATAGTGGATATGGTTCTTACTTGTGCTACGATTGTGACTCCTAATTCTCTTTGCCCTTTTAATAATTGTCATTAATATTACCTTTTCATTTATTTTACTTTTGTAGACAAACATTTTTTTAATATTACACTTTATAAAGTTTTTATATTAAGCAAACATTGTGTGTTTTATTTCATATCTCCCTTAACACATCCGCTTTGCCTGGGTCTCCCCTATCTATTACTGCTTATAACTTTTACCGTTTAAATGATTTTTAATTTTATCTATTTTCTGTAAATCATTTTTATATCTGTAAGTTTGTAAGTTGCCTGTTCTTTTTTTTGAACTGTTGTATGGACTATTATATGTGCTGGTTATACTTTAATTTTTTATTTAGTTTCATTATAATCTTGATATGTGTACATTAGGGTGTCCCTTATTTTTCAAAGTTTTAATTTTACAACGCATAGGCTCTTATTTTGTTCATTTGGTCTTAAAACACTCAAAAACCAATTTTTATCTTATTCGGGGCAGTGCAACCCGTGCCGACTTGCACGGAAACATCTTCATACAAGTTACTTCCCAGAGGCGGTGAGTGCCCACTGTTATTGTCACTCAGTCTTCGTTTTTCTGGTAATTATCGCGGATTTTTTTATATTTCAAAGATGTCAGTAGAACTAAGAAGCAATGTAAACAGTATTTTCTTGGTTGGTGAAGTAAATCAATAGATGACAGGTGCAAAATAGCCGTCCAATCGTCAAGTTCTCGCAGTTCTGTCTTTCGACATACGCGATATTAAGTTGAATGTTAGTGAAAGCAAAAATCTAGTCATTCGCGTATGCATTGCATTCTGGGAAAAGGCTACAATACCTAATAGAGCTGTTAATAATCGTGTTAAGAGGTCAATGTATTTTTATTAGGTCTGGAAAGAGCTGCTAAAAAAAAGCAAGAAGATTCAGGATTTTCATCGGAATTTCCACTTGAATTGGATAATATATGCAATATTGTATTCGCCGATGCTCTCAAAAGACTAAAAATCAAAGAAGATAATAAATCATTTCAAAAGCAAAGAGTACCAAGACGTACAGGATGCTTAGCGGGTGTTGACAAAAAATGCCTGAAATTGAAAAAAAGCAAGACTGAAAAAACTAGAAGCAGAAAAAAAGAGATTAAAGCGTATGGTTTCAGAGAGCTTGTTGGCACCTGCTGCTTTACACAGCTTTGATACGCCTGAGAGAGCCTCTGGCATCCACATAATTTAAAAATCAGATCTACTGGCGCAATGCATCAAGCACGATGGATGACAAGAGCTATTTACTTTTCAAAAATATGTTTATTGCAGTCTCAGTTTAAAATGGGCGCTAAGGACAAAGAAACTTAACTAGATGTTTGTTTGATTATTGTGGTAGTTCATGTAAAGTCCTTGCTTGAATGTTGTTTGGTGTTGAAAGCGCCACATCAAGACTTGTGTTTTTTAAAAACATTAAATGGTAACGAAAGAATTGACAAGCTGATTTCCAAAGCGACTTAAAACCAGTTCAGTCAACATTTTGTGATATTTGTCAAAGAAATAGCCGTCCTTTTAATTTTTATGGTAAAATTGATGAGCAGACCAAAGGGAGCACTGTAGAAAATTTACAAAAAAAGAAAACTTTGGTGATTTCGGTAAGAGATATGAACAATCGAAGGAACAGATGCCTGGCTCTCTATATGTTAAGTAGTAGTGCTCAATTTATTTAATATGTTATACAATGTTCTTTTTATGTATTCTACAAGTAGCCTCAATGTTTTTATAGGAAAAATTTTGAGTTATTTTGTATCCGTCAAGAGCAAAGATTTATTTTCACAACTAAAACTTGACAGCAATTTCCTTCAAGAAGGTGTATCTTCGTATAAAGAAATCGTGGCATTTGTGGAAGCTTAAAAAAAGATATCTATTTAGCTTAAAAGCAGAAAGTGGATGTGGATGACACAGCTGAAAGAGCTGTTAAACTAATCCAGCGCTTTCATGGTTTGATAACCGCAGACGAAAAATAGAATCAGTTTTTATGACTTTGTGTGCAAGAACATAGAAAAATGTACCTAGACTGTAAAAAAGAGACTTTTTAGAGGATATATCCAAATTAATTAATGTCAATTTTGTAACTTTTTTTGATAATTATAAGAAATGCTCCATATAAATTTGTGTTTAAATCAATATTTAGCTAACATAGTGGTATTAAGTGATGATCTACATCTAAATTTATAAGACGCTTTAAGCAGCTTTTTTCTAAAACTTTGAGGCTCTGTCGGCACGGGTTCCAATCAACGTAGAAAGCTTAAATTCTGTTTGTGGGTAAGTAGTAGGCAAATAAACACAATTAGAGGGTATGCGTTTCAATAACTGAAGAAAATTTTTTTTCGACCAAATAAGGGACACCCTAGTGTACATACATATATTTTGTCTTAGCTAAGTCCTAGAACAGGTTGGATAATCCATTTTCTATGCATTGATTGTCTTTATAATTGTGTAACAATAAATAAATAAATTAAATAACATATTAAATAGTTTGCAACCACTGCAGTTTACGCAAATGTATGTTGGACCATCGGCCGATGATTGCCGATTGCACAATGCGTCGCTATGCGTGCGGTCAGCCGTCAGTTGGCCTTCGCTATTCATAATGAGTTGTCTTCTCGCTAGGTTCATGAGCGCTAGATAATGTTATTTTTTCACGTTTTCAGCAATAATTTATATATTTTTATGATTTCTTATACAATACACATATACAATACTTTACTTATAACTGTCCGAATGGTTTGGCTATGATTATTTCTATTTTTTATCTATCTTAAACCGCTTATTAGAAAATGTGTAGTCACTACACATGTTAGGAGCGCGCGTAGGTTTTTGATTTCAGTAAGGCGAAGGTTAATGAACCTATTCATTTGAAACAGTAGAATAATAATTTCATTAATTGTATCGGCATTTACTTTGTAACACTTCATTTTAAATTATCAAATAAAATAAAATAAATATTTATTATTTTTGTTTTGTGTTACTGTTGAGTAAGACTAACGCACGACCGGTTTCGCGGACTCCGAGTTCGCATCATCAGGTGCTGATCTATACTGAATTAAACAAAAACGAATACAAAAGTTCGTTAGGATTTACAGTGGAGGTGTAGGGGTAGGCGGGGTCGCGTTGGTTTCAGGCGTGGAGTTCTTGGAATAGTTGTAGTAAGGGAGATGAATTCGGAAGATTATTATTATTAATAGCTGTTTTAGTTGAGTTATTATTTTTATTGATTTCTATTGCTTCCAGTGCTGTCAAAGTCGGTTGGTATGCATGTGTATGTAATAATTTTAAACTATGGTTGCTAAAGGAGTGGTCAGTTTCTATTTTATGGTTTGCGAATTCTGAAAAATTGTTATTGGTTATGCATCGTCGGTGTTCGTCAATTCTAGTCTTTAAGTTCCTAAACGTCTGTCCTATGTATACGTTGTTGCAGTCCCCACATTTAATTTCGTACACCCCGCTTTTCTTTAGAATGTCTGTCTTCGATTTTGAATTGGCTAATAAGTTGGCAAGTTTGTTGTTCGTGTAGAAGGCTGGTCGAATTGTGTCAGGAAATAATTTCGTTATTTGTTTAGACAACTCTCCTATGTACAATATTTTTCTCCACGCTCTTTTAGGTTTATCTTTTGTATTGTAAGTATGGTAAATAAACTCTCTAAACAGTCGAGTCTTCTGTTTATTGTTTACTAGTGGTCTATCAAGTTAGTGTTATAGCCGTTGTTTATCGCGATTTGTTTGATAGTGTCAAGTTCGTTATTATAGTTGACAGTATTAACCCTTTGCACTAGAAAGGCGCCATCTCAGCGACACAATAGGTATTGATTCCACTCGTTAGGCGCTTGGGGTGTGTTTCATTGTTTATAAAATCTCAGGGTACATGAACAGGTATCGACATGTTTACATTTAGTTGTGTGCAGTACCTGCAGGGTAGTGCAACTTCTATACATTTTAACATTTTGACGTTTGATGTTCGTGCCAATACTTGCTAAGCGGCATTTATTGGAACTAGCCGTAGACGCCATACTGTTTCTGTGGTCTGTTTGTCGTTGCCGCCATTTGTAATCAAACGGTTTGTCGTGTTGTTGTTTTTGTTTTCGACATTCTTTTAAAGCACGCCTGATATGAAATTTAGTGAATTAGTTCTGCTTGGACATATATTTAATATGTTTTTGTGCGATATTTGGATGCTTTACATTGAACACTGTTATATTAATGATGTTGTGAAATTGTGTGATGGACGCGTTTTTGTTTTCAACATCTTTGAAAGCGGTTATTAAAAGTCTATGCAATATTTGGACGCTTGATATAAAATTCGGTCAGTTCTACTTAGACGCATATTTTATTGTGGTTTTGTGTGATATTTTTATGCTTTATATTGAACACTATTTTATAAATGATACGTCAGTATACAAGAGAAACCAACTAAGTCCATTTTTGGAAGTATTGAGTTATTTATACCACTCGATAGAGTTTCAAATTCTCTATCGTTTGGTGTATCACACTGTAGTCGTATAATCAACATTTGGAAGGTTATTACAGTTTTTCAATTTGAATTAAGTCACAAATTCAAAAATATCTACAGGAGAAACGCATTAACATTAGTAGTGCGTTTCTCTTGTAGATAATTCATTACTCACGGACTTAGTGCGTTTCCCCATCGTTTATTGGTACTTTGAATGCATCATAATTTTGTGGACATTAACTTTGTACTGACGTTTAACTATTACATGATTTTTTGTTAATAAAAAGCAAAGTCATAAAATAAGCAGTCAAACTATGTATAATGTGGTACGTACCTATTAAATAAAAAATAAACACATTGTAATTAAAAAACATATTATAACATAAGTGTTTTAAGTTGCACATATAGGTTTTCTGATAAACATTGTTGGTAGCGTGTCAGTTTTAAGACAATGAATGCTAAGTTAAAAACATGCATGCAAAAAGACGTTCATTATCTATGTATAGAACGCCGATAATAATACTGTCTACAAATCCCACAATACTAATGTGCCTTCTCCCTCATGTACGCACTTTGCATGCCCGTACCATGCCAATACCAACTGTCATTTTAACACGCGTTGTCAGTGAAGATTGTTGTGAAGATTTTGTGCATTTGTTTTTGTTTATTTTTTATCAAACTTGATTAAACTTGACTCTTTATAAAGTGAGAAAATGGAAAGATATAAAAGACTTGTGTTCTTGGCCAAACAAGCAGGTTTGTATAATTAGCAAGTGTTCCTACATGTTAATCTGATTTCATTTTACATATATTGTATTTCAATGGTTCTTTAAAAATATATATTATTTCGTAGCCCAAGCTAAGATGTCAGACCTAAAATTTGTAAATGATGAAAGGAGTGAAACAGTCATCATCAGTTTCTAGAAATCACAATATATTCAAAATAATATTGCATTTATTTTTCTTATATTGGTTTACATCCCTGATATTGGGGTATGTAAAAATAATAATATAAATGTCAAATTTCTTATGTGTTTTAAGTTATGATTAAATTTATAAAGTATTCTCAAAAATAATACTAAATAGAATAAAAAAGAAGTTAGACGAAAAACAGCCTAAAGAACAAGCGGGATTCAGATCGGGCTTTTCCACGCTTGACCACATGCACACTATAAAGCAATTGATAGAAAAAACACAAGAATACGGACAGTCTCTATATATGTGCTTCATAGATTACAACAAAGCTTTTGACTCACTAGACCACAACTACATCTGGAAGGCCCTTAAAGAACAAGGCATTGAAAATAAGTATACTAGAATTATAAGAAATATCTACTCCAACAGCACAACTCAAGTAAAATTGGAATCACTTGGAGAACAATTTCAAATACAAAGAGGAGTACGCCAGGGTGACCCACTCTCACCAAAACTCTTCTCGGCGGTTTTGGAAGAAATTTTCAAGAACCTATGCTGGGACAATATGGGCATCAACATTGATGGCGAAAATCTAAATAACCTCAGATTTGCTGATGACTTGGTATTGCTATCCAAAGATTCCCAAACATTACAAACAATGATCCAAGACATCGCAACAAAAAGTAAAGAAATAGGTCTAACAATTAACAAAGCGAAGACAAAGGCAATAACTAATAATTCAGAAATACTGATCATAGTGGATGGTGAAAATATAGAATATGTGAAGCAATACACCTACTTAGGGCAAATAATGTCATTTAAAGATCAAACAGATAAAGAATTGGAGAGGAGAGTCACAAATGCTTGGAACAGGTTTTGGTCACTGAAAGAAATACTAAAAAATAAAAATTACCCCCATGGCTGCAAAGAGAAAGGTCTTCAACATCTGCATCCTACCTATCCTGACCTATGGATGCCAAACATGGGTGACAAATAATAGACACCTTCAGAAACTACGAACCTGTCAAAAGAGCATGGAAAGAAGTATGCTGGGATATAAACGAAGTGACAAAAAAAGAAACAGCGACATTCGAAGAGCCACAAAGTTGGAGGATGCAGTGCTAAAAAGCAGAAGCCTGAAATGGAGGTGGGTCGGCCACATGTGGAGGGAAAGCCATGAAAAGTGGACCAAATGAGTCACCGAATGGACTCCTAGGGAAATGCTAAAAAGAAGAAGAGGCAGACCATGTAGGAGGTGGTCAGATGACTTGAGGAAGATGGCAGGACCTCTGTGGACACGATTGACAAGAGACAAAGAGAAATGGAGAGTGATGGGGGAGACCTATGCGGCAGTAGGCTGCGCTGACGGCTCAAACTGAATTATTATATATACCATAGACATTATAAAGTTAGCAAAATAGGTTAATAAAAAAAAAAAAATTCCCTGTATAAAGAGAAATGCTCACAGGACAATCAAGAGTTTGTGAGTGAAATCACATACAGTCGAATATTTAGCACAAAATTTAATCTCTCTTTTTTCACCCCAAAGAAAGATCAATGCATGGTATGTAACCAATATGAAAAGGCTTCCCCCGAAGAAAAAACAAAAATTGAAGATTCCTACATAGAGCATCTAGAGAGAAAAACGCAATCGATGCTTGAGAAAGAAAAGGACAAGAAAAGGGCGTGTGATGATAAGGAGTTTAAAAGTATAACATGCGATTTACAAAGTGTGCTCCAAATTCCTTCTTCGTCAGTTAGTCTTATGTACTATTTGCGTAAAATCAACCTATATAATTTTATAATATACGAAGCAAGTCCACCAAACGGCGCTTATTGCTACTTCTGGACAGAGTTAAATGGAAAGCGAGGGAGCTCAGAAATTGGAACGTGCTTATCATTTTATTTAAATTCTTTGTCCGCAGATGTCAAACACCTCACCATATTTTCCGATACATGTGGGGGTCAGAACAGAAATATACAAATTGCCATTCTGCTATTGCACACTTTTGTCACACACCCAACATTAAACACTATTGAGCAAAAGTTTTTAGAATCTGGTCATTCATTCATGGAAGTGGATTCAATGCTCAGCGCAATTGAAAAGGCGAAAAAGCATGTGGATATTTACAGTGTACACGAAATGCAAAACATCTTTAAAGTTGCCAGATCAGCAGTGAAAGGGAAACCTCCATATAACACGCGGGAACTATTATTCAGTGACTTCTTGGACTTAAAAAAATAAGTGCAAAATACAGTCACAAATAGGAGAAATGATGACGATGGCAACAATGTAAATTGGTTAAGAATCAAGTGCTTGCGGTATGAAAAAAGTTTACCAGATACAATTCAATACAAATATGGTTACGGTGAGGATTTCAAACGAATTTGTATAAATTCAAAACGAAGGAAACACTCGCAGCACCTGACCCTCAGAGAAACTCCTATAACGCCGCTGTACGACAGAAATATACCCATCAGCGTCCAGAAAAAAAATGATCTGTTTAAGTTGTGCAGACAAAATATCATTCCTCAGGAGCTTCAGCCATGGTACCAAAATCTTCCCACATCATCTTCTGCGAGGGATACAGTTATGGTGAATGATGTGTCTGAAGACGATGATGATTGACAAGGAGCCAGGTTTATGTGTCTTTGATATTATTGTTTAATATCATTTATGTACAAGTTCTATTAATAAAGTGTGTTTATAAAAAAAAAACAGAATTATTCCACCTATTTGCACTTAAAATAAATTAGTAATTCACCAACCTGACGCTTTTGACAGCTATCGATTGATTCTCAACAAACGATAGAGCAGTGAAGGTATGTAGAGCCCAAAGGGAATGAAAAACATTTTCACCATAAAACCGTTTAGCATTCTTGTAGTAGCAACCTTATGGTGATCCTCCTAACCCTACCGTAAATTAACCAAATCATCATTATCATACTTCACAAATCAAAGCTCTCCTTACAAGAGAAGAAATTATACGTACGTGAAGTTATATCATAAACCAGAGCTTTCTCTACAAGAGAAACAAACAAAGTCCCTTTTATAGCAACTAAGTCTATGCGAGTACTCACACCCCACTAATGGTTGGTAATTCCCAAATATCTCAGGTTAGCAAATTCAGGTACCTGGGAGCAACCATAACGCCAGAGGGTGATCTCCGATCGGAATTACCAATCCGCATAGGGGCAGCTAGTGGGGCTTTCAATAACATGAACAAAGTTTGGAAGGCGTCTGGACTCAGCATCAGGACAAAATGTCGCTTGTTCAATGCGTGCATCATCCCAATCCTTCTATATGGCTGTGAGTCTTGGCACTTAACCAAGGCTCAAGAGCGGAAGATACTAAGCTTTGAAAACAGGTGTCTTAGAAGGATTTTGGATGTCAAATGGTATGAACATGTTACAAATGATGCTGTGCGCCGGCGCACCCAGCAGAGACCTGTAATCTCCGTAATACAGGAGAGACGATGGTCCTGGCTGGGACATGTTTTGAGAATGCCTAATGATAGTTGGCCAAAAAGAGCACTGTTTTTCCGTCCGCAGGGGTTCCGTCGGCCCGGGCGTCCCTCTTTCACAATACACCGTTCCTATGACAACGATATCAGAGCGCAAGGAATGTCGTGGAAAGAGGTGACGCAATTGGCACAGAGACGCTCTGAATGGAGGAGGCTGGTCTCTGCCCTGTGCTCCCGAGAGGAACGTTGAGGGCGATGATGATGAAGTCTATGCATCAGGAATTCTCATTACAGGAGAAATGCACTAAATCTATTTTATCAAGAGAAACCAACCAAGTCCACCTCCTTTGGTATTGTTTTACTATTTTGAGTCAGTAAAATTTAATGTCTGAATTTCTTCATGAATTAGAAGTACATTGTTTTATCTTTGTCTTGTGAAAAAATGGAGTCTGTATATGCATTTGTTTAGATTCTACAATGAAAAAACGAACACTTAAAACTTTAAAATCTCAAAATGTGATTTTTGGACTTAGTTGGTTTCTCATGTACACCGACATGTTTGAAATCAATGTTATTAAATTTACTAACATATAGTTGGTGCCGCTCCATAAATCAAATTTTATAGGAGCAAATATTGTATACTGGAAAAATAAATATTTCTTTTATTTATTTACTGTTTCATTGATAAACCTTATTAAGTAATTAACTAATCTAAAGAAATGCCTAAAGTCCTGTTTGGAAACACAAACACGACAGAAAGTCCGCAATATATTATTATTTATAAGAAATATTACCCCAGTATTTAATTTTGTTCGCGGCTTGTAAATATTTATAATTTCGAAAACGGCTTAATCTATTTCTGCAATAAAGAGATTCATGTTTTGGTATAACATTTAAATCTAAATAAAAATGTCATATTATAATAAGAATCTCTGTTGTCGAACTAGAATAAGTTTTTTGATATTATTTATGTTCGCAAGCAGGGACAAATTTGAATATCGTGGGTATACGTGTGTAGCACAACAGGATATCCGGTTAGCTTGGATATGCGCATGCGTGTGGTATTAGTACGTAGAATCGACGCCAAAGCCCTGCGGAGCGCTGCAAACGCATGTCTAAAAAATTGATAGAGTTGCTACTCTATTTTAATATAATATTATTATACTTTATGAGTACCTGCTACAGATTGGTTGTGTTTTTGTCACGTTTTTTATTTTGTTAACATAAATACCCATTATTTTAGGGTTATATAATTTTACTGCGTAGTAAAAATGTATGAGGATAACAGTAGTGAAGATGACTTTGTTTTTGAATGTGAAAGTGATTGTAGTGTTGATATTTCTATACATAATGATACTTTAAGTGATAATAGTGATAGTTCAAGTAATAATAGTGAATTTATAGTAAATTTTCGAAATTTTCGAGAGAAACTTTGTGGAACGTCATTTTATAAAATAATAAAATTAATGTATTACAGAACACTGTTTTACTTCCACTTCACTTTATTTAAATGTCAGAACGTTTTCGAACATTAACTGTTCATTATCGATGACAATGTAATACTGAGCTCACTTTAACAAACTACCTACACCAAAAGTTTTAGAAGTGGGGATGTCAGTGTTGGTATCTGAACATTCACTACATTATTCAAATTCTTGTGTATTTCCAATGTCTCTAAAATATCTAATTTAAAACCCTTTTCACACATATGGAGTACTTCGGCATCATCTTCACCAAAACTGTGTCCTGTCTCCCTTGCATGATCCGCCATCTCAGAATTAATACCTAAGTTTCTAATCGCCTTTGTATGTTCCTTTATTCTGGTGGAGAACTTTCTTCCCGTTTGACCAACATAGACTGCTGAACAATCATTACATGACAATTTATATACTCCACTCTGCTGCACTTTAGGGATCTCAGATTTATTATTTAATATCAATTTATTTATATTGTTACTGGTATAAAATGCTGGTTTGAAATCCTTGTCCCTGCAAACATTCAATATATCAGTGGATATCTTTCCCGAATATAAAATTCTTCTCCATGGTTTAATATCATCCTGTAACACTGTATCTTGTGTTTTATTATAGACAAATCTATGTATTAATGATAGTTTTTCTTTTTTAGATATCATATTCTTAATATTGTCAACATCATACCCATTGTTGTCCGCTATATTCAGTATGATGGATATTTCTTTTTTTCTTAATACACAAGAATTTGAATAATGTAGTGAATGTTCAGATACCAACACTGACATCCCCACTTCTAAAACTTTTGGTGTAGGTAGTTTGTTAAAGTGAGCTCAGTATTACATTGTCATCGATAATGAACAGTTAATGTTCGAAAACGTTCTGACATTTAAATAAAGTGAAGTGGAAGTAAAACAGTGTTCTGTAATACATTAATTTTATGAATTTATAGGTTATAAAAGAAAAAAATCGCGAGTTTTGGACATAAGTAGCTCTTCTAGTACTTCTGAGATGGATATTCAAGAAGAGAATGTACAGGATGAGGATTGGTTGGATATGGCCGAAGAGGACAACTTGTCGGACGCGATAAACTTTGATATTGGCACACTGAATACAGGTCCACAGATTCCTGAACCAATAACAACCTGTACAATTTTTCAAATTGTTTTTTACTGATGAACTTGCTAAAGAAATTGTCAAGGAAACTAATAATTACGCTAGATCAAAATTAGAATCCAAGGAATTATCTGCACGCTTCATTTGGCAGAATTGGCGTGATCTTGAGATCAAAGAATTTTGGGCATTTCTTGGGTTAATTACGAACATGGGAACCATGCCTCTGGCAAATATTCAGGAGTATTGGACTAAAAGAAGCAACATTAGGATTCCTTTTTATTCTCAGGTATTTACAAGGGACAGATTTAATCAAATATTCTGGATGCTTCATCTGAAAACAAATCTTGACAGCAACAATTTAAAAACAAGAATACAAAAGGCTAGTCATTTTTTGGAATATATAAATGATAACTTTTCTAGATATTTTATTCCAAGTAAAAATATTTGTGTAGAGGAGTCAGTCGTACAATTTAAGGGGAAAATTTGTTTTATTACCTACAATCCAAATAAACCAACTAAATGGGGAATCAGAGTATATGTTTTGGCAGATTCAGACACAGGGTATGTATATAATATACTTCCTTATTTTGGCTCCATCACTACAGAACAAATAAACCGACCAGATTAACCAGTTAGCACAAGAATACCACTACAGCTGTATCAGAAAATTTTACAAATGATCCCTCATGTTCAAGAGTATCACATGTTCACCGATAGGTACTACACCAGCAATACCCTCGCAGATGAACTGTTGAAATTAAAATGCCATCTGACTGCCACTATAATGACTAACAGAAAAGGATTACATCAACAAAAGTTGTCGCAGTTAAGAAACAAAATAAAAAAATGGTTCTTGCATGGAAAGACAAACCAGTTTTTACAATGATGAGCACTTCTGCTAATGCAAAATTTACAACCATTTCAAAAATAGGAAAAGGTGGTAGTGTTATTACAAAAGACAAACCAAATATAATATTAGAATACATAAAATCAATGGGCGGAGTAGATCGTGCTGATCAATACGCTTCTTCTTATTGTTTCCTTAGAAAATCCCTAAAGTGGTGAAGCAAACTTTTCTTTTGGGGAATGGAAATATGTTCTATAAATTCGTATATCATGTATAAATGCATAAAAATAAAGAATAACGAAAAACCATTAAGCCATTTGAAGTACATAAAACTTTTAGTTGATCAGTTAGTGGACGAGTACCAGGAGCCTCGAAGTAGACCATCTACTTCAACTCCTTCAGAGACCAGGCTCAATGGAAAACTGCACATTTTAAGGAAAGGTCCGAAGAGGGATTGTGTGGTCTGTTCAAACAGAGCAGTAAAAGGTGGAAGACGCGAGACCATTGATTTCTGCGACACCTGTCCTGAAAAGCCGAGAATGCATTTGGGCGATTGCTTTGAAAAATATCACACCAAAAGGCAATATAAAAAATAAAATTCCCTATTTTAGCTGTTATAAATATTTTTTTCCATAATAGGTAAATACATTTTTCTAAACGTTATTACACTCTTTTATTTTATACCTTTCAAAATTTTTATTTCATTTATTTTTTAAAAATATCATAGTTTTTTTTCTTATTTTTGCTAAAAAATTCACGAGTAACTGGTAGCCCAAAAATATTTTTTTTTTCGAGTTCAAAGGGTTAAGAGGAGTTGAAACAAGTCTGTCAGTCATGAAGTGGAAGCTTGAATGGAAAAGGCCATCAAGTGTGTAATAGATGGAAAAATAGGCTTAAAAGCAACTAAAACATTCAATGTGCTTCCAACAACTTTACAGCGACATTCTAGACCAGTGGTTCTTAACCTGGGTTCGATCGAACCCCAGGGGTTCGGTAAGTCAGTCTTGGAGATTTGGTGAAAACCATTTTAAAGACAAGATAGTTTTGCAAGTTGGAAAAAGAAAAAACTACGCGGATAATTCATTAATTAATATGTTTCATGTATTGATTTAACCATTATTTAAATGTTTTGATCTTCGTTTTTTTTTTTTCATTTTGTACACCTATAGATATATAAATATATACCATGTTTTGAATTTGTAAAAATCTAATTTTATTTTTCAAATTAGGAGGGGTTCGGTGAATGTATATGTAACTGGTGGGGTTCGGTACCCCCAAAAAGGTTAAGAACCACTGTTCTAGACAAAACAACAACCCTAACAGAAAAGAAATGGTGATGAAACCTTTAGGAAGACAGCCAGTTTTTAATGTTACTTTAGAAAAAGAATTGTGTGAGTACATTAAAGTAATGAAATCAAGCTATTTTGGTTTAACTAGAAATGATTTAAAAAGTCTACCATATCAGCTTGCGAAGAAAAACAATATTGAACCAAATCCTTTTTCGAAAAAACAAGAAAAAGCAGGCAGATATTGGCTACAAGGTTTTCTTAAAAGAAACCCTTCACTTAGTCTAAGACTTTCACATGGCTGGCACATCATTTGCTAGGGCATTGGGTTTCAATAAGGAGGGCACAACACAATTTCTTAAAAGAAACCCTTCACTTAGTCTAAGACTTTCACATGGCTGGCACATCATTTGCTAGGGCATTGGGTTTCAATAAGGAGGGCACAACACAATATTTCAATATTCTCAATGAGTTATATGAGAAATACAAATTTCCTCCCAATAAAATATACAATGTAAACGAAACAGGGTTGTCTATTGAATATAAAGTAAAAGGCAGATTGGCGACACTGACATCGGCAGAACGAGGATCTATTGTTACTGTTGTTCTATGTATAGAAGCAGGTGGTGATTTCGTCCCACCACTTTTTATTTTCCCACGAAAAAAAGGAATGACCTTTTTATGAAAACGCACCTCCAGGATCCATAGCCGACTTTCACTCTTCGGGATGGATCCAAAGTGACATTTTCACAGTGGTTTAAACATTTTATAAGAAATGAAAAGCCGACAAATGATAACCCTGTACTTACAGTATTAGATGGGCACTATAGTCATACTCATAACATAGATGTTATTGTCTTCCTCCTCATTCCACTCATAAATTGCAGACCTTGAATTACTGTAATGGGAGCATTCAAAGTATAGTACAGTGAAGAAATTCATCAATATACAAGAAGAACTGCAAAGAGAGTAACGCACTACGATACTTCAGAGCTTTTTGTGAAATCTTACTTAAAAGTGCAATCTGGAGAGCTTGCTGTGAATGGTTTTCATTTAACAGGAATCTATTCTTCAGACCAAAATCTGTTCAGTGAAGTGAATTTCATCACTAGTGTCACCAGCATTACTGAAAGTCCCAAGTCAGCAATATATAGCCCATGGGATATTTCCCCAAAAGCATTAGGATAGATGAAAGTCTTCAGACATATGAACAATACCACCCAAATATGAGAGGTGAGTTCAAAGGGTCAACTTAGATATATACAAAAGCATTAGGATAGTCTTCGATGAAAGTCTTCAGACATATGAACAATACCACCCAAATATGAGAGGTGAGTTCAAAGGGTCAACTTAGATATATACAAAAGCATTAGGATAGATGAAAGCCTTCAGACATATGAACAATACCACCCAAATATGAGAGGTGAGTTCAAAGGGTCAACTTAGATATATACAAAAGCATTAGGATAGATGAAAGCCTTCAGACATATGAACAATACCACCCAAATATGAGAGGTGAGTTCAAAGGGTCAACTTAGATATATACAAAAGCATTAGGATAGATGAAAGCCTTCAGACATATGAACAATACCACCCAAATATGAGAGGTGAGTTCAAAAGGTCAACTTAGATATATACAAAAGCATTAGGATAGATGAAAGCCTTCAGACATATGAACAATACCACCCAAATATGAGAGGTGAGTTCAAAGGGTCAACTTAGATATATACAAAAGCATTAGGATAAATGAAAGTCTTCAGACATATGAACAATACCACCCAAATATGAGAGGTGAGTTCAAAGGGTCAACTTAGATATATACAAAAGCATTAGGATAGATGAAAGTCTTCAGACATATGAACAATACCACCCAAATATGAGAGGTGAGTTCAAAGGGTCAACTTAGATATATACAAAAGCATTAGGATAGATGAAAGTCTTCAGACATATGAACAATACCACCCAAATATGAGAGGTGAGTTCAAAGGGTCAACTTAGATATATACAAAAGCATTAGGATAGATGAAAGTCTTCAGACATATGAACAATACCACCCAAATATGAGAGGTGAGTTCAAAGGGTCAACTTAGATATATACAAAAGCATTAGGATAAATGAAAGTCTTCAGACATATGAACAATACCACCCAAATATGAGAGGTGAGTTCAAAGGGTCAACTTAGATATATACAAAAGCATTAGGATAGATGAAAGCCTTCAGACATATGAACAATACCACCCAAATATGAGAGGTGAGTTCAAAGGGTCAACTTAGATATATACAAAAGCATTAGGATAGATGAAAGCCTTCAGACATATGAACAATACCACCCAAATATGAGAGGTGAGTTCAAAGGGTCAACTTAGATATATACAAAAGCATTAGGATAAATGAAAGTCTTCAGACATATGAACAATACCACCCAAATATGAGAGGTGAGTTCAAAGGGTCAACTTAGATATATACAAAAGCATTAGGATAGATGAAAGTCTTCAGACATATGAACAATACCACCCAAATATGAGAGGTGAGTTCAAAGGGTCAACTTAGATATATACAAAAGCATTAGGATAGATGAAAGTCTTCAGACATATGAACAATACCACCCAAATATGAGAGGTGAGTTCAAAGGGTCAACTTAGATATATACAAAAGCATTAGGATAGATGAAATCCTTCAGACATATGAAAAATTTACGGTAATTTGAAGTAATTACACACTCTGAAAGGATTTTATTGAAAAAATTCAAAAGAATTATTATTAGAGGAAAAAGGGGATATGGTGTCCCCGTACTGTTCAGTGATGATGTTCAAGATAATATCAAAACATTACTTACATACACAGATCAAACAAAATGTAGATCAACACAATATTTATCTCTTTGCGAACGTTAATACGCTGGAACCTCTGTGTGGCTATAAGACTTAGCAAAAACACACCATTTTGTCGGGTGTCAAAAATCTGAAGGCAATTACGACTACAAAGCTGCCGAAGCATTTGGCTAAACTGACCCAATTATTTTCCACCCAGTAAATAACATGGAACAATTGGCAAGCTCCATGGGGCACACCCTGAGCATTCATGGAAACAATTCTAGGGTCGGCGGACTAAAGCATATAAGTCAGAAAAGGTGGAAAACAAACCTCCAAAAAACAGGAGGAAAAAATACAATAAAAGTCTAGTTAAATAAAAAAAGTTTTTGTTTCCACAAAAGTTTATTCAAAATGTAAATTTGTAGACATATTTGATTTGTGTTCTTTAGTACAGTTGCCTATTGATTAAAAACAGACAAGTTAAACAATAAAAAAAATTGGAATTTCTGACTTAAGTCTGCCGACCCTAGTTATCGATTGCCCGATGACGTTTACCATATGGCAAAAATTTCCAAGCTCTTGCTTCTTCTAGAAAGCGGAAAAGCTGCAGAATTTAAAGGAAAAAATCTCGGTAGTATTAATTTAGATTTAGAAGAAAACCTGAACGAAACCATAACCGAAAACACAGAACCCTGCAATGAAGAAAACATAATTGGTATTCAAAGTACAGTAAAAATCTCCGTAGTATTAATTTAGATTTAGAAGAAAACCTGAATGAAACCATAACCGAAAACACAGAACCCTACAATGAAGAAAACATAATTGGTATTCAAAGTACAGTAAAAATCTCGGTAGTATTAATTTAGATTTAGAAGAAAACCTGAATGAAACCATAACCGAAAACACAGAACCCTACAATGAAGAAAACATAATTGGTATTCAAAGTACAGTAAAAATCTCGGTAGTATTAATTTAGATTTAGAAGAAAACCTGAATGAAACCATAACCGAAAACACAGAACCCTACAATGAAGAAAACATAATTGGTATTCAAAGTACAGTAAAAATCTCGGTAGTATTAATTTAGATTTAGAAGAAAACCTGAATGAAACCATAACCGAAAACACAGAACCCTTCAATGAAGAAAACATAATTGGTATTGAAAGTACAGTAAAAAAATACAAAAAACAATTAAAGAAAAAAAATAAGTTATTAAAAAAAATGATTCCATGGGCTGATGAATAAAATAGAATAGTTAAGGATTTCTTTAAGGTTAATATAAAAAAAAATACCTTCAAAGAGAATCGAATTTGATGAGTTGAAAGAAAAATTCTCCATTATTTTACAAAATAAACACTGGTTAAAGATGAAAGTTTGAAACCAAAACAAATACACAAAAAAGTAATGTTTTCATTTTTATCACCCTTTTATGAAACTAAAGTTTACCATTGTTTTTGAGATGACAATTTGAAATTATGGTTATAAGATGCACATGCATTTCGGATGAAACTTAGATCATATACTCATATGACTGTATGACCTGATTTTTATCCGAAATGCATGTGCAAGATGCATTCCATGAATGAAAGGTCAAAAACATTTGTTTTATTTATTTCGCTATGGAATTCTACTACCTAAACACCGAACCAGTGAGTGAATTCTGGAAGAACCTAGACATGTACTCATTCACGAAGGAAAAGGAGACTAAGACGCCGGCTAGCAAGTTCGGACCACCTGCCTGTGGAGCAAGAGAACACCGAGTGAGGTGCTTTAACTGCTGAGGTCACCAGTCGGCGGAGTGCAGGTACAAAAAGAAAGGTTTCAGATGCTTCGCCTGCGATGAGTTTGGCCACACAGCGGAAAAGTGCATCAAGCCTAACAAAGAGAAGCCTAACAGATTGACAATGTCCTTATAAGACGAAAGACGTCTCTCTCGTCGAATAAATCATTAGTAGAATAAAACGCTTGTTTTATTTATTTCGTTAATAGAGAGAAGAAAACACATACACAAGCTACAATCCAGAATTGCAAATCCGGCCTTTATAGAGAAATAACACTAGGGGGCGAAAAGGTTAAGGCATTTATTGACACTGAGTGATTTCAACCTTATGACTATTTCACAGCTTGTGAAGATGAATGAGGTGAACTTCATTGATGACAATAGGGTAGGGATCAGATACATTGTACTCCCCCTACTCAGCTTTCCTAGTGTTGACAGTCAAAATGAACCTTCAAGTCCCAGACATCTTATGAAGTCTAGGATGTTGAGGAGATCTAAGGTGTGGAGAGATTCCACTTCTACCCAATGCCTGCCTAGGGCTTTGATTCTTGCGATACCGTGGCATTGCATTCCGCAAAGAGATGTAGAGGAATCTCGGCCTTTTCTTCACAAAATCTACAAATATTGTCTTCTTCAAGTCCCAGTTTGTGTGTGTGTTCCTCGAGTCTGCAGTGACTCGTTAAGAAGCCCGTTACTGCTTTGAGACTTGTTTTACTTAGGTTAGTGCATACCTTGGCTCGTCTGAAACTATATTCTCTGATTAGTTCCATGGCTTGCCTAAGCGTAAGGAGATTCTTCCATAGTTCGTTTCTTACTTGTCTCCCTTTCTTTTTAATTTCCTCTAGGAAAAACTTATGTCCCAGACCACAAAATGGTTCTGGTCCGTAGAGTTGTGTTGCCGCACCCTTTCTTGTCAACTCGTTCATAAGCATATACCTCTGCTTGGAAGACACTTGGGAGTTTTCCCATAGCTTCAAAGTATTCGGTGCGCGGCCCGTAGACTCCTGCTCCAGGTCCCTCATCTGTTTTAGATCCATTAGTGTACCATACGATGGGTCCACTCTTGAGAGAGTACATAATATCCTCGTCCCATTCTTTCTTTGTGCTCAGTTTCATTGTAAGTTCTTCTCGAAACTGAACTTCTTGATCATTAGATCGGTTCGCAGATCAATGAGGTGCACAGTCATTTAGAATTTCTTCTCCTCAGATGCTATTTACCCTCGTTGATGATGTCTTTTCTTAAGTCCGAGATAGGTCTTCTTTACAGTTTCCTCCACCACCATGTGGAGTGGTGAGAGGTCGAGAATCACCTCCATGGGTGCTGTTGGATGTGTTCTCATTGTTCCTTTTATGCATATTAAAACTTTATAATTACACTTGATGATTTAAATTTACAGTCATTGTCTTAATTACGAGGGCAGTCCGATAAGTACTTAGCCTCTCCGCCCAATGGCGTCACTATCACAAGAAAAAAATGCCATCGTATAGTACATTCTCGTAAACGGCTACTGTCAAAATTGCAACCAAATTAAACTCATAGATTTATTTTTGAAGTGGGTGGCTCCACAGATTTTTGAAAAATGGAAAAATAGCAATATCGGTTGGTGATTTGATTCTTCTTTTGAAAGGGAAATTGCGCAGCAAAATCAAAGACCGCTTGGATGATGTGTACGGTGACTCTTCTCCTTCGATAACAATCGTCAAAAATTGGTTTAATAATTCTAACGTGGTCGTACGTCGGTTTTTGATGAGCCCACCCAAGTGACCTCAAAAACGGCTACCACAGAGGATAAGGTGACAAAAATCCACGATAACGTACTGAAGGACCACCGACTGAAGGTGCGTGAGATAGCTAAGACAGTAGGCATCTCAAAAGACCACATGGATCATATCCTTCATTATATTTTGGGCATGAGAAAGCAGTCGGCACAATAGGTGCCGCGTTTTCTCACTACGGACAACAAGCGCAACCGTGAGACACTGTTTAAGACCATTCCAAAGGAATTACTGCATCGTATTGTGACTGTCGACAAAACATGGATCCACTGGTATCCACCAGAGATCAAGGAATAGTCGAAGCAGTGGATTTTACCCGGCGAACGTGCTCCGAAGAAGGCGAAGACTGTTCTATAGGCCGGAAAGGTGATGTCCACCGTTTTCTGGGATTCAAAAGTTGTCATTTACATCAACTACCTGGAGAAAGGTAAAACGATTACAAGGCTCTACTATGCTGAATTATTGGGTCGATTCGACACTGACTTGAAGGAAAAACGGTCCCATTTGATGAAGAAAAAGTGCTCTCCCCCATGACAATGCACTGGCTCACACCTCCGTTGTCGCCATGGCCAAATTGGTTGAATAGGGCTACGAACTGCTACTCTATCCATCGTTTTCTCTAGATTTGGCTCCGTGCGACTTCTTTTTGTTCCAAACTTGAAAAAGTCACTCGCTGGGCAGAAATTTGAGTCGAATGAGGAGGGCATCACTGCCGCGAAGGCAGACCTCGAGAAAACGTATTTTTCAGACGGGTTAAGAAAGTTGGAGCATCGCTCGGTCAAGTGTTTCGAGCTAAAAAGAGACTATGTTAAAAAATAAATCGCCACTTTTCCAAAATATTCATTTTTTCTTTTGTAGGCTGAGTGCTTATCGGACCGCCATCGTATGCGATTAATTTTATGATGCATTTGCAGCTTTGTTGCTTTTTCTTTGCCAAGAAATAATAGGCAGTCATTTATTACTCATAATAACTACGTTCCTTCAATAATAATTTTTCCAAGGAAAAATATGGCTCAAGAACTAATGGATGGTGCATCTGTCGGTTCCATAGGCGGTTGTCATCCCTCTGGCTGGATTCAAAATCACTTATTCACAAAGTAGTAGCATTTTATAAATTTCGAAAAAACCAAGTAGAGATAATCCCATAATTTTGATTCTAGATGACCACTACACACACACACACACACACACAAGAAATATTGATGTAATAAATTTAGGTGGAGAAAATAACATAGCAATAGTCTGCTTACCGCCACAATATGTGTATTGAGAAGTTATTATATTATATGCTAAAGATGAAAATAACATAGCAATAGTCTGCTTACCGACACAATATGTGTATTGAGAAGTTATTATATTATATGCTAAAGATGAAAATAACATAGCAATAGTCTGCTTACCGCCACAATATGTGTATTGAGAAGTTATTATGTATCCGTAGCCGTTATTTAAAACCATTGTTGAGAGAGCGCCGTCTGTTTTCTCGTGTGGTCGTGCCCAAATCACGTGATCCTAGTTCTTCCCCGCGCATTTTTCTATGTCACCAGGCTGTCAACCTTAGTTTTTTATCTATGGTTGACTCTACTGTCTATGGTTTCTTTGTTTGACAGGTATTAGCGTGTTTGTTTTCGTAACGGTCGGAAAGCGTCCTTTTGCAGTTACGAAAAAATTGCACAAAATTTCAAAAAATGAGTGATCAAAGGAGTTTCACGGAAGAAGAGATCGCGAGGATCGTCGTGGGTAGTCCGCGGACTACCAAAAATGACAATGAAGCGCGAATCGACGCATTGTCGGCGCAGGTTAGTGCGCTGTCGACAACGATGCAGCGCTTCTTGGAACGCGAGTCGGGACACTCCCTTTACGCCGGGTCCGAATCAGAGGAACCAATAGAGGAAGCGGAGTTGGACTCTCCTCTGCTTCTTAGTCGCGAACAAACCCCGGCGCGTCTTGTACTCGACGATATCCAAACGGCCGAGCGTTCAGTTGCGCGAGCAGACTCGTCTAGAGTATCAAGGGCCACTAAACTGCAACACCTGGGGACTCCTGACTGGGAGAGCGTCAGATTCTCCGAGGCCCAGAAGACCTATGTGGCGAAGCCTTTGTTTTCGGCCTTGGAGGTCAACGACGAGTTGAGGAGGCTCCCGTACACGGATTCGGGTGTGCCGCAGGAAAACTTCTGTGCGGCCCTGACCCACGCGGTCATTGTGCAAGAGGAGGCCCTGAAAAAATCGCTGCAGAATTTGGTGGACTGGTACTCTGCTGAGGCGAGGATCACTCCAACCATGTTCTTCGAGAGAATTAAGGAGTTTTCGCCAAGGTCGGAGTACCAGCAGACCACCCGGGACATCACGCAAATAGTGTGTGGAAAGAGGGCTTCTCTGATCGCTCAGAGAAGGGAGGCCGTACTGATTCCTGTAAAGGATAAGCGGGTTCAGTCGGCCATAAGAAAGATACCGCCCAGTGCTGACCACCTCTTTGAAGAAGAGGGGCTGGCTTCAGTTCTTCAGAGAATGGGCGTGTTAAATTTAATAACTTACCATAGACGTGGGTGCTGTACGCACTGGTTTCTCAGTCGGGCAACACTCGCGTCTAAAAAGGTATAAAAGGGGCGGCCATATTAGCTTTCTTTCTCTTTGGTCATATCCGCTTATAAACTGTTGTAAACTATACTGTGTGCTTGTTCCTTCGAAATAATAAATGTTGTAATCCGATCGTGGCTTTGCTTTAATGGACCAAATACCCGTTGATTATTAATTCAACATTGGTCCTTCGTCAGACCGGGAAAGCAAAAATATTAAATACCGCGAAAACAATCGGATTACTTCAGATTACAGAATACATCATGGAAGAACAAAAGATACTAGCCAAAAAGGCTTACTCAAAAGGCGCTTTAACACGCTTAAAAAATAGCCTAACTGATGACTTTCTACACACCGCAACAGTGGAAGACCTAAAAATTAAAGAGCAAAGATTGATCGACGCCTTCAGACGATACGAGGACCTGGCAATGGAACTTCAAGACGATGGAGACGCCGAAGCAACTGAAGAGGTTTACTGTCAATGCTTGAGCCTGGTGAGATCCCGAATAAACGCAGCATCAGCCAAGGACAGGGACACGCTGAGAGACGAGTCCATGGCCACACACCATGTGCCTAACATTAAGCTGCCGAACATCCAAATACCGGCCTTTGACGGGAAGCTGGAGGACTATCGCCCCTTCATCCAAATGTTTGAGACGATGATACACCAAGATGACAGCCTTAGCGACCTGCAGAAGCTGTTTTACCTCAAGCATTTCTTGAAGGGGGAAGCCTACGACCTTGTCAAGAACCTGCCGACCACCCAAGGAAGTTACGGTGAGGCTTTACTTATTATTAAGAATACTTACGATAATTTATTCAAATTAACAATTAATCATGTGGAAACATTGATTGACTTGCCTACAGCTAGTAAGGCAGATTTCAACCACATGAAAAACATTGTGAGTGCGACTAGGCAGAATTTAGCAGCGCTAAAAAATTTAGGACATCCCACACATCAGTGGGGTGCATTTTTAGTTGTTTTATTGCTTAAAAAATTAGATGTTTATACCCGCAGGGCATACCACCTTGAGAAGGTTGAGGATACTGAGTTTGATTTAAATGAATTTTTGAATTTTTTAGAACTACGTGTAAACGCTTTCGAAAGTACCTCATATCAACGTAATAATTTAGAGAAAAGGGATTTTAAAACTAGCAACACCAAGGTGACATTGACAACTCAAACGTCAAATATTTGTGACTTCTGTCAAGCGCGTAAAAATACGCATAGACTTTTTGAATGTCCCAAGTTTGTGGAATCCTCCTTGGATCAAAAAATTAAATTCATAACCTCACAGAAGAGGTGTAGGATGTGCTTAAATAAACATTTCTCTAGGTGCAGGTACAAAGGAAAGTGTGCAATATGTAAACAAAAACATAACACCTTACTACACGGGCCGGAGGCCAGTGTCGTGAGTGATGCCAGCGTAAGTCTCATATCTCAGGTAGCAGAAAATGTAAGTATCATTCCTACAGTTCAAGTTAGCATTGTTTCAGCCAATGGAAGTCGCATATTAGCCAGGGGCTTATTAGACACTGCTAGTCAAACATCATTCATTACATCAAAATTGGCTAAGCAAATAGGCAAACCATTTAAAAGATCCAACCTTAAAATCACAGGAATTTCACAGCATACGACTCGCGTAGAGCATTTTGTTAACTTAGATATACACTCAATAGTTTACCCATTTTCATTGAATTCTGACTTTTACATAATTGACAAAATAACCTCTAAATTACCACAAGAAAAATTTGACATAGCAAACTTAAAAATTCCCGATGGCATCGCACTGGCCGATAGCCAATTCTCTGTACCTTCTGATGTGGACTTGTTACTCGGATCTGATATTTTCTTCCAGGTTCTGCTGCCAGAGGACACCTCGATCAGTGAGTCAGGCAGAGGCGTCGTCGCACCGAGACTTGTACACACCAGCCTTGGATATGTGGTCGCTGGGAGCCTTCCGCTGTCGGATCGTCGGAGCGCAGTGACGCTGCATTGCACACATCGGGGTTGCGACATTCAAGATAGTATCAAAAAATTCTGGGAAACAGAAAAGGTTCCAGAAAAATTCAAAGAACACGCTGTTGAGGATGAAATCTGCGAGGAATATTTTTCATCAACGGTAAAATTAAATGACAGATTTATTGTATCAATTCCTTTTAAGGTCCCAGTAGAAGAGATACCTAAAACGTTGGGAAACTCTTTCGCTATTGCTTTGAAAAGACTTTTTAATTTAGAAAAAAGATTTGCCAAAGATCCTCAGCTATTTGATAGATACAGGGATTTCATAAATGAATATCTGCGACTGGGACATGCTCAATATATTGACATGAGTGAATGTAATCAAAATGATAGGTGTTTTCTACCTCACCACCCAGTAATAAAAGAAAATGCTTTGTCAACCAAGTTGAGAGTAGTCTTCGACGCATCTGCGAGGGCTGCTGGAGGGCTCTCGTTGAACGATTTAATGCTAAATGGACCTGTGGTCCAAAGAGACCTCTTTGAAATTTTAACATTGTTTAGAATAAATAATTGTGTCATGACATGTGATATTAAACAGATGTATAGAAATGTACTGGTGGAAGGAGGCCAAAGATGTTTACAGAATATACTCTGGAGAGAATCTAGTAGTGATGAAATTAAATGCATCCAACTTAACACTGTGACATACGGTTTAAAATGCTCTAGTTTTTTAGCGACCAGATGTTTGAAAAAACTAGCCTTAATGTACAAACATGAATATCCTTTGGCCTCCTTCGCACTATTAAATTATACATATGTAGATGATATTCTAGTAAGCGAGAGCTCTCTAGAAGGTCTTGTAGAAACACAAAGGCAGTTGATTGAGTTGTTAAATATTGGAGGGTTTAAACTCCATAAATGGGCGTCGAACAACCCCGATGTGCTGCATAATGTCCCAGGTCAGTCACAGCGATCCGACGACATTGAATTGACTAATGAGTCAATAAAAACTTTAGGTCTAGTTTTAGACCTTAAGTTAGATCAATTCAAATTTGACCCCCCCCTATTGACACAATCTGCCTCAACCAAAAGAGAGATTCTTAGCTTCATTAGTAAATTTTATGATCCATTGGGATTAATAAGTCCAATTGTAGTAATAGCAAAGCAAATAATGCAACAAATTTGGATCTCAAACATAGGATGGGATACAGTTCCCCCGAGTCACATCTTAGATGCTTGGAATAAATTCATTCAAGACATCAAACAAATGCCTACTATAAAAATAGAAAGAACATTACATACAGAAAACGCTATAGAATATCAATTAATAGGTTTTGCTGATGCATCTTTGGAAACTGCACATGGATGTGTACTTTATTTGAGAACTATCCACTGTGACGACACCGTAACCATGACATTATTGTGTTCTAAATCTAGAATGAATCCTATACAAAACAAACTTACAATTCCAAGATTAGAATTAAATGCTTGTGTCCTTCTGACAAAACTAACTTGTAAAGTATTAGAGATTCTTAATGTTAAAATATCTATTCAAAAAATATGTCTTTTTACAGACTCAATGGTGGTGTTATCATGGATAAAAAATTCTTTATTTAAATTAGAAGCTTATGTGGCAAACAGAATTCATTTAATAAAAGATCTTACAAAGGATTTTCACTGGTATCATGTTAAAACTGATTTAAATCCTGCGGATTGTGTCAGTAGGGGAGTCCCCCCGAGGCTCTTAAGCGTCCATAGTCTTTGGTGGACTGGTCCCCAGCCCCTGCGGGATCGGCAATGCAATTTTGCAAGCATTGGCTTTGAGCCCGCAGGAGAGGAGCTTGTGGACCAGCGAGTCTTGGTGTGTACGACCCCTGAAAGAAATGATATTTTTGAATATTTAAAACGATTCTCTACCATTCAAAAGATGCAACGAGTTCTTGCTTTTGTTATAAGATTTTGTAAAAATTGTAGAAATAAAACTTCACGTTTTAAGGAAAAATTTTTGTCATACAAAGAATTAGATTTCTCATTACTTTTGATAATAAAAAATGAACAAAAAATACATTTTCATGAAGAAATTGACTCACTGATCAGGCAAAGGTCCTTAAAGTCAAATTTAAAAGGTCTTAATCCTTTTCTTGATTCCAATGGAATATTGCGTGTAGGTGGTAGAATTCAGGGTTCAGCCTTGTCGTACTCACAAAAGCATCCAATAATTTTATCAAAAAATAGTAATGTAACCATGTTATTGATTGTAAGGGAACATTTGCGACTGCTTCATGCTGGCAATAGGCTAGTACTTGCAAATTTAAGTTTAAGATATTGGATTATTAGCGGGGTCAAACTTATCAAGAAAGCCCTGCACAGTTGTATTACTTGTTTTAAATTAAAGGCTTTGGCATCTAAACAATTGATGGGATCTCTCCCATCTGATAGAGTCATTGAATCTCGACCATTTCAAAAAACGGGTATAGATTTTGCAGGCCCGGTCAGCGTGAAGCAGTCCCGAATCAGAAAATCCATTGTTACTAAAGGGTATATTGCTGTATTTGTTTGTTTTACTACAAAGGCTATCCATCTCGACCTGGTGTCCGACCTGACAACGGATGCATTCTTGGCATGTTTAAAAAGATTTATAGCCAGAAGGAATCTCCCATCTACTATATATTGTGACAATGCTTCCACCTTTAAGGGAGCTCAGAACGTTTTGCATGAATTGTTTAAATTATACAATAACAAAAATAATCAAAATATAATTCAAAATTACGCGTCAAATGTTGGAATAGATTTCAAATTCATACCAAGTTATTCTCCCCATTATGGGGGTCTATGGGAAAGCGCGGTACGATCAACAAAACACCATTTGCGTCGGTCTTTGGGAGGTTCTCTACTGACTTTTGAGCAATTAATAACAGTACTGGCACAAATAGAACAGATTTTAAATTCTCGTCCACTCACACAATTGTCTTCCGACGTAAATGACATGTCGTATCTTACGCCTGGACATTTTCTAACAGGAGATATTATGACCGGCATTCCTGAACAAAATTTGCAGGATTTCCCTGAAGGCAGACTTAAGTTTTGGCAAAAATGTGCCTTCATTCAACAGAATTTTTGGTCTCGCTGGTCGAAGGAATACCTGAATACTCTACAAAATCGACCCAAGTGGAAGGAAAATCTTCCCAACATAAAGATCGGAGCCCTAGTCATTCTCAGAGAGGCAAACGTGCCACCTTTAAAATGGCCTCTTGCTAGGGTGACTGAAGTTTTTCCGGGTCGAGATGGAAAAGTGAGAGCATTGGAGATTCGCAAGGCCAATGGCTCAAAATTGCGAACCTCCATTGCAAAAATTTGTTTATTGCCTATTGAATAAAATGTATGTATTGCCATTGTCTTTCCGCGAACATGCTACCTTGTATAATTTTATTTTTCTTGCAAGGTTGAAGCCACGATTGGTGGCCATTTTTGTAGTTTTGAAGGAACAAGCACACAGCGGATGGATATTTTTAATTTTTTGTATTAGCATAAAGGATACTCATTCGTGGAAGGACAATGGCACTTGTATTTTTGCTTTCTATTAATTCCTTGTTGATATGTTGTGTTTTTCATAGTGATGAATGAATGAACATAATGTAGCAATGAAAATAATATAATTTGTATATGCAATAATTGCATACCTTTTGTGTATGTAATATAATGAAAGAAATGATATTTTTGCTTTCTATTAATTCCTTGTTGATATGTTGTGTTTTTCATAGTGATGAATGAATGAACATAATGTAGCAATGAAAATAATATAATTTGTATATGCAATAATTGCATACCTTTTGTGCATGTAATATAATGAAGGAAATGATATTTTTGCTTTCTATTGATTCCTTGTTGATATGTTGTGTTTTTCATGTAGTGATGAATGAATGAACATAATGTAGCAATGAAAGTGGTATAATTTGTATATGCAATAATTGCACACCTTTTGTGTATGTAATATAATGAAAAAACCTTAAGAAAATATTTCTTTGTAACATGTGCAAAAACATAATATAAATATAAAATATATGTACAGGCTACAACTGCATACCTTTAGAATTCAAAGACCTTTTTTCAATTTGTTTAATGTTTTTGTTTCTTAAAAAAAAAAAAATAAGATCAATAAAACTAAATTGTAATGCAGAACTTAGAATCAAACCATATGTACACATTATGTAGTTGAAATTTTAGTATCTTTAATTGGCAGTTGCCCTTCACATAACACTTTGCATAATATTAAGAAAGCAATGTAATGTAGCTTTACTTTGTCAGCTTCCTTCATCTCCTTCGGCACTTAGACGGGAATAGTAAATCTTCTCTAGCGCCCCAAATATGATACAGTCCACAAAAAAATCGCAGGAAAACCCGTCATTTGCCCAGGGAGAGGGAGGAATGCTTGACTTACTCAGCTGTCACTATGTGCCCCCCCGAGTTTATGTTAAATTTAATAATTTACCATAGACGTGGGTGCTGTACGCACTGGTTTCTCAGTCGGGCAACACTCGCGTCTAAAAAGGTATAAAAGGGGCGGCCATATTAGCTTTCTTTCTCTTTGGTCATATCCGCTTATAAACTGTTGTAAACTATACTGTGTGCTTGTTCCTTCGAAATAATAAATGTTGTAATCCGATCGTGGCTTTGCTTTAATGGACCAAATACCCGTTGATTATTAATTCAACAGGGCGGTATTGATAAATGCCTCCCACATTACCCACTAACGGCTAGGCCTGAACCAGGGCCTTCGGGGGTACAGGGCCGTAAAGGGCAGAAGAGACCCTACAATCACGCCTCCAGAAAGGAACAAGATAGGGATAGAGTGCGACCCCAGGGACATCAGCCATTTCTCGGCCAAAGCCAGAAAAAGTACAATTCCCGAGGTGGACCCAATAGGTCCCACCGAAGGTGACTCCCTGGGGTTCAGGGGGGGACAACTGGGGACTTTTGTGGAGCGATGGAAGGAGCTAAAAGCCCCAGAGGTAGTACTTCGGATCTTATCCAGGTACAGGATACCCTTCTGGACAAGACCCCCCCTGGCGCCCTTAAAGATCGTTGCAAATCCTCAGAAGGTTATTACGGAAACATCCCCTGCAATGACATTCCACATTCAGGAGATGTTACGCCTGGGAATAATAGAGAAGGCAGAGCCATCGCCCTCCTTCGTATCCAGAATGTTCCTGGTACCCAAAGCAGATGGTACAACAAGACCTGTGCTAAATCTAAGGCCACTGAACAGGTATACAAAGGTAAGCAACTTTCAACTTTTAAATATGCAACGAATTCCAGGATTCTTGCAGGCGGAAGATTGGATGATAAAACTGGATATATCCAATGCCTATTTCCACATTCCAGTTCACACATCTCATCGCAGATTCCTGCGCTTGATCTATCAAAACAACCTCTTTCAAATGACTTGTCTGCCATTCGGCCCCAAAAACATTTGCCACAGTGACCAATTGGGTGGCCGAATACCTGAGAGGGAAATCATTCAGAATAGTGGTTTATCTCGACGACTTTTTGATAGCAAATCAGTCTCGCGAGGTGCTACAGGGACAAGCCCAGGAGCTGGTGTTCTTTCTGAGACACCTAGGGTGGAGCATCCAACATACCAAGTCCGTTCTAGTTCCTACGCAAGAACTCTATTTTCTAGGGGTGAAATGGGGAACAGCGGAGAACAAAAAATGGCTCCCGGAAGACAAGGTACAAAGGACCAGTGCTTATCTCTCGTCAGTGTTGAAAAGAAAGAAGTGGTCCCTAAACGAATCCCAAGTACTCTTGGGGTTCTTAAACTTCGCAACCTTTGTCGTCCCTCGGGGAAGAATACATTGCAGAAGGCTCCAGATGCTCAGCCAGAAGTTAAGGAAATTTCCAAAATTTCAAAGATTCCTTCTAAATGCAGAAGCAGTGGAAGATCTAAGTTGGTGGTTACACAACATAAGCGAAAGATCTTTAATTCATCATCCCCCATACATAAATCTGCTCACGACAGACGCTTCAGACGTAGGATGGGGAGCACTCTTGAACAACCAACAACTGGAAGGTACTTGGAAAACACATCAAGAGAACCTACATTGCAATCAGAAGGAGATGCTCGGCGTGCTGGCTGCCTTGTCACCACACGCCGAACACCTCGCGCACTCGGGTCTCATGGTTCAGTGCGACAACAGGACAGTAGAATCCTACATAAACAAGGAAGGGGGAACAAGGTCACGGGCTCTTTTGATCCTGACTCGAACTCTCCTAGAACTGGTGGATCAACACTCCATCACAATAAAGGCACAGTACTTGCCAGGAAGGTTCAACGGGATTGCGGATTGCCTGTCTCGCCAGCAGCTACTGTCGGAATGGCATCTACTTCCAGAAGCTACATCTACAATATTCCGGGAATGGGGAACCCCGGAAATAGATCTGTTTGCCTCCCAAACAGCTCATGTGGTAGAGACGTATGTCTCCTTAGACCACCTCGACAAGCAGGCAGTATTCCACAATGCCTTCAGCCAAGCATGGAATCACAGACTAGCTTGGGTGTTTCCACCCCCCTGTCTGATGCCCCAAGTATTGAACCATCTGAATCAAGCCCAAGGCATATATCTGGTGGTAGCACCAAGATGGCACAAAGTCTTCTGGAGGGGAGACCTAAAGAATCGAGCGACAGATCCTCCCAGGAGGATAGACAACTTGTCAGCAGTTCTGGTGAACACCACGACCGGCAAACCTCCTCCATTCCTGAACCATCTGATACTGGAAGTTTGGAGGTGTGGGGGTGGGAAAGGTCATTGAGTAATTGGAATAGCCAACAAAAACACTTGCTCAGACAAGGTTGGAGAGCGTCGACTCTTAGTTCATACAAGGCACCTTGGCAACGTTGGAAAAACTGGGCCCAGAACAATTGTATCAACGTGGCAAGGCCAAGAGGAGCAGACTTAGCACGGTTTCTTTCTGACCTACACCTAAAGTGGAAACTATCACCTAATACAATTCTCTTACATAAATCTGTGGTAGCCACCCTTTGTAGACCAACAACACAAAACCTAGCATCTCACCCTCTCGTTAAGAGAATGATGAAAGCAATTCAGTTATTATTATTATTATTCTTTTATTCGCGATAAACCACCTATATGGGACCCGCGGCAGGTTCTCTCATGGCTTAAAGAGAACCCCCCTAATAAGGATAGCCTGTATGAAGCAAATAGAAGAGCTTGTGCCCTACTTCTGCTGGCATCAGGTCGGAGGGTGCAGGACTTAACCTTACTACATTGTACCCCTGACAGGATAATTATCAGCGAAGAGGATATAGTACTGTGGCCAGTATACGGCTCCAAAACTGATACCTTGTTGTATCGACAGTCAGGTTGGAGATTAAAAGCGGGAAAGGACAAGAATATCTGTCCTGTATACTGGATTAAAAAGGTGATGGATCTCTCTAGAGATCTCAGGACAGGTGAAGATACCAAAAGGTCCTTGTTTATTACTGGTAGCGCAAATCCAAAGCCAGCAACAAGATGTAAGATTGCAAACTGGGTCAAATCTATTCTTAAAAATGCAGGAATAGAAAGCACTCCAGGGAGTATACGCTCGGCAGTGGCATCCTTAAACTGGCTGGAAAACTTTAAGTTAGACGACATATTGTCAAGAGGAAACTGGCAAAGCGCCAACACTTTTGCCAAGTTTTACAGGAGAGAGATCAGAAATGAGGGTAATATCTCATCTTCTTCGATCGCACCACTATTCCAACCGGTGGAATAAACAATTAAATCAGTCATCACATTAGCGTGTCAATTCAATGTCACCAGGCGATAACAAACAAATCTCAACAATGGTTTTAAATAACGGCTACGGATACATAATATTGAAGTTTTACTTACCATTAAAACTTTTATTATGTTCCTGCCTTATTTAAAACCAAGGCAAGGGCTGCCTGTTGAAGCTAATGCCTGTCAAACAAAGAAACCATAGACAGTAGAGTCAAACATAGATAAAAAACTAAGGTTGACAGCCTGGTGACAGAGAAAAATGCGCGGAGAAGAACTAGGATCACGTGATTTGGGCACGACCACACGAGAAAACAGACGGCGCTCTCTCAACAATGGTTTTAAATAAGGCAGGAACATAATAAAAGTTTTAATGGTAAGTAAAACTTCAATATGACATATATGCTACCTAAAAGTCAAAATACAACAAATCCATCTCAATACAGACCTATAACGTGTTTACCGACTATTTATAAAATATTAACATCGTGCTTAACTAATAAAATATATAATCACGTGACGCAAAATAAAATTTTGGCTGAAGAACAAAAAGGGTGTCGTAAAAATCATATGGGATGTAAGGAACAACTAATAATAGATTCCGTAATACTTAAACAAATACAAACGTGTAATCGGAATTTAAATATTTGTTATATCGATTATCAAAAAGCATTTGATAGCGTACCTCATTCGTGGCTAATAGAAATTTTCAAAATTTATAAAATTAATCCAACAATCATAAATTTCTTAAAAACAGTAATGGGTTCGTGGAATATCGATTTAAATTTAAATCTTAATAATAAATCTATAACTCTAAAAGATATCCGGCAAACTTTCACGACACAAGCTTTTAGCTTACTGTGAAAGGTGTATAAGGTTGTATTTGGGTTTATAACAAAACCCAGATATATCTTTTTAAAGAAAAAAAAAAAAAAAAAAAAAAAAAAAAAAAAAAAAAAAAAAAAAAAAAAAAAAAAAAAAGATATTCCTATTAAAAGAGGTATCTATCAAGGAGATTCCTTAAGTCCACTTTGGTTTTGTTTGGCAATAAATCCTCTATCCAATTTTATTTTTTTTTTTTATTTTTATTTTTATTTAACAAATTTAACAAATTAAAGATACATACAAGAATATTTGACAAAAATTACAGCATTGAATGATACTAAATTCTTGATAGTTTATTATAATTACCCCATACACAGTATGGTTGTATTTTAATAATTTTTATTTTAAGTGTTAAGCAATTCAAATGATGTTGTAATTATTATTATAGTTTTTTTTTTTCTTTTCTTTATTTAACAAGTTCTCCAGACAGCATTTGCTGGTATAAGGAGAAATTAACTTAGCTAGTTTTTACTTTTAAATATTGGACACTTATAAACTGTTGACAAACCGACACAAAACACTCACAACAAAAAAAAAAAAAAAAAAAAAAAAAAAAATCTCAACCATTCACCACTGCACGCCTATCCAGGACTAGTCTTTTCAAACTATTAGTAAACCTCTTCAAATTTGTGCTTTCCTTGATGTTCAGTGGCAGAGCATTGAATTCCGATGCTGCTGTATAAAAAAAACCCTTTCTGACCCTATCGGTTCGAGGATCATTGACACGAATATGATTTCTTTGCCTGGTTTGATAACTATGGATTTCTTTGTTAAAGTTAATGCTTGTATTGCTTTTTATAGATTTTGATAGCATTTGGTATATCATCTTTGTTTATTAAATGAATCCAAATATGGAATCAAAATTAACGGAAATACTCTGTCAACAAAAATATCGCATTTAATGTATATGGACGATATAAAAATATACGCTAAATCGGATACCGAATTAGAAAAACTAATAATTTTAACAAAAAAATTCTCAGACGACATAAGAATGTCTTTTGGGCTAGATAAATGTAAAACTTTACACATTGAAAAAGGAAAAATTAAAGAATGTCAGGACATAGTTTCTAGTTATCAAATTAATAACATGAATAATAACGAAATATACAAATATTTAGGTTTTCCGCAATCTAAAAATTTAAATCACTCTTTAATCAAAACTCAATTAACAAATGATTTTAAAGATAGACTTAATAAAATATTTAAATGTGATCTATCGGCCAAAAACATAGTAAAAGCAATAAACGCGTGGGCAATCCCATTATTAACATACTCATTTGGCATCATAAAATGGTCTAAAACGGATCTAGATAAACTAGAAAGACTTATTAGAACACAATTAACAAAAAATAGATATCACCATCCAAATTCCGCGAAAGAAAGGTTGGTTCTGCCTAGGAGTATAGGAGGAAGAGGAATTGTTAACATTTCCTCTTTACATAATAATCAAATAGAATCCCTTAAAACATTTTTTAAAAACAAACAAAATAATTCTATACTACATAAAATTATAATACAGGCCGATAAAAATCATACACCTTTAAATTTAAATGACGAAACAGTAGGTCCGCGATTAAACTATTTAAATATTTTGTTAGAATCTTGGGGTAGGAAGGAACTTCATGCTAGACACCTCAATGATCTCAACCAATCTTATGTTGACAAATATGCGTCAAACAGGTGGTTGACCATTGGGGAATTGTATGGGGAAACCGAGGGTTTTATGCTAGCAATTCAAGATCAGGTAATAAATACAAAAAATTATCAAAAATATATTATAAAAAATCAAAATATAATTGATGATTCGTGTAGGAAATGTCTGGCCAAACCGGAAACAATTCAACACATAGTTTCGGGTTGTTCCACTCTCGCTCAAACTGAGTATACTTATAGACATAATCATGTAGCAAAAATTATACATCAAAATTTAGCTATTAAACATAATCTTTTAAACTCAAATAATGTAATACCTTATTATAAATACAACCCGGAACAGGTATTAGAAAATCAAAATTATAGGCTCTATTATGATAAAACCATAATAACAGATAGACAAATACATCATAATAGACCCGATTTAGTATTACATGATAAACGTAATAAAATAACGTACCTAATCGACATCGCTGTCCCAAATACACAGAAAAAATACGTAAATATACAGAACTAGCAGGAGAAATAAAAAATATTTGGCATTCTAGGTCCGTTTATATAATACCTTTAGTCATGTCAGCTACAGGGGTAACTCTGAAATCTTTAATAAATAATTTACAAAAATTAGATTTACCGGTTAATTTGTACATTAAAATTCAAAAATCTATTATAATAAACACTTGTAATATTGTAAAAAGGTTTCTGAACACAGATATTTCAGGCACAATGCTGGTATTTTGATCCCGCGTTTTGAGCCTAATCCTTTGATATCCTGTATATCTGGATAGGTGAATTTTTCCCGGCATTAGACTGTTAAGTTTTTGTGTGATCATGACTGATCATATGGAGACTTATCTGGTTGTATAATGCTGAGAAGTGTGGATGGCAATTCTGCCGCCGCGTAATTAAAAAAAATATTATATGCTAAAGATGAAAATAACATAGCAATAGTCTGCTTACCGCCACAATATGTGTATTGAGAAGTTATTATATTTATGCTAAAGATGAAAATAACATAGCAATAGTCTGCTTACCGCCACAATATGTGTATTGAGAAGTTATTTTGAATCTTTAGCATATAATATAATCAAGATCATTATCAATCTGATTGATTATCAATCAGATTGATAATTACCTTATAAGTCGAAAGACGTCTCTCTGGGAATTTAATAATCAATAGTAGATAGAAACACTTGTTTCAAATTACATAATTATGGAATTCTACTATGTGTGCACCGGCACAATTAATAGAGAAAATAACCTTTACATCATGATCTTCGATAGTTCCCAGGAATGGAATGGGAGTGATGTTGATGGTAGTATAGTACATATAGTAATATAGTGTGTTTTGAGAAATAGAATCCTTGAAGAGGAAGATGAGAGAGATGAAGTGAGGGAGGAAATTATAAGAGTAAAAAGGACCTATAATGTATTCACCGAGACACTGCAATTGTCCACGTGAACAATTCTGAGAACGTTTAGTACATCCAGGCAAATTTCAATAAAAGGCCGTTTCTTCTACTCCGTATTTTTTAAATAGCTTTTAAATGACTGTATCCTTTTTATAAAGTCACTAACGATCACGCGGCTATAATTAAAAGTTTGCTTTTGAAACCTTATAAAAGGTATTTTCATTGCAATTGTGTAAATTATCTTTCCATATATATTGAAATTACCCTTTCTACTTTTCGTTAAAAAAATATTTACCAACAGATTCAAATACATTGCTTAAACGAAATACATTATATGAAATAGCGGCTACACGGAAAAATCACCTCAATTTATATTGTACATTAGAGATATTTTTTTGTACTTCTTTTCGAATAGATATGTTTTTATTATTTGACAGTGAATATTAGACACTAGCCGTTTAACCCCATAGAGGTAATTTGGGCGCAAATCAAAAATGAGGTTTCGGCGAAGAATAAAACTTCTTGAGGTTAAATTTTTTTTCGAGAATGCGATTCGCAATGTGACAAGTGGAAAATTGGAGCAATTGTTTAAAACACGTGATTAAAGTAGAAAAATTTTTTTTTGGATGTCAGATGGAATGATGGATGATGCTTTTGACCAATTCGTGATAAATGTTGGAAACACGTCCGATTCCTCATCTCTCTGATTAATTGTTTCTTTTTTTTAATTTAGCTGAAATTTTTTTATAAATCTTTTTGTGCTAAATTCCGACATACAGTAATTCCTCAAATTTCTTTTATAAATTAAGATATATGCACTTACAAAGTAAATATATGTTATATGAAAACTGGGCCGATTTAGTCTATAAAATTTGTTATTTTTACTTTAGTTCTATTCATTATACTATGTTAGCACATTTATAATGTTTGTTCGTTTTGCTATAATTATTTTTGTGTTAACACTTTGTTAAGGTGTTTGATTAATTATTCTATGTTATCGTATTAATAATGTTTTTTGTTTTGCTATATAAGTATATTATGTCACGTTGACATGTAAAATGATTTAATCAATTATTTTATTATCTTTCTAAATTTTGTTCCATGTATTACTTAAATAACACTTATTTAAGAGTCCAATCAGTTACCTGAGTCTGCCCAAAAATAAGCCTCAAAAAATTTAAAATTAAATAATCAAATCATTTAGTAAATAAGATTTTTTTATATAGGTACCTATGTATAATCATAAAATATCGATAAACGGTCCCTCATGTTTCAGTTTGTAGTAAATCTTTTTATAATTCAATAATTTTGTATAATCCAAAGGGTTGTGTATTGACACTGAAAATACATTATAATAAATTACCTATATTGAAAAAAAACACTGTTAAATTTTCACATATAAAAAATCTGAAATTTTTCGTGAAGTTATCTCGACATTATTGAGAGCACTACAATAAAGATAATCTTAAAACAGTATGTTTATTTTAATATTACATATTTTTATTATTCACACTGGGCAATTTCTATCCAGTATCTATTCTGCGAGCGGCCCATCTGATCACGTGAACATCACGCATTCCTAATGTTATTGTCGAGTGCATCGATAAAATGAATAGACCATAGTTGTTAAATGTAAAGAGATTCAATGCCTTAAAAAGAAAATATTTATTATGAAGAAACACAATATGAAATTGGGTACTTACTATAAAAAGGAAAAATTTCTAATTGGAATCAGAAATTAAGGATAAGAACTCCAAGATAGATGCACTGATTGCTGAATTCAGAGCTGCAACTGATAAACAAGAAGCTGTTATATTACAATTAAAAAATAACAAAGAAAAATTGTGAAAGCTACAAAGAAAGAATGATTAAAAAACTACAAAATGCTAAAGAAACATGTGAAATCCTAAGGCTCGTATGGAAATGTTTATGAAAGCCTCCAAACTCAATACATTCCTCTAAAGATAGGGGTGAGACATTAAAGGTAAATAACAGATTCTATGCTAATAAACTATATTTCAAATTGGAATCAGAACTGTATAACAATAATAATACAGGCTCTAAAACAGTAATGAGTAAAGTAGAAATATTTATGAAAAATTACTACCTAAAACATTGATAATATTGGTGATCAGTATGCAAAGAATTTGGGAATTGATCTGGGAATATGAGAGGAATGAAAATTACTACCTAAAACATTGATAATATTGGTGATCAGTATGCAAAGAATTTGGGAATTGATCTGGGAATATGAGAGGAATGAAAATTACTACCTAAAACATTGATAATATTGGTGATCAGTATGCAAAGAATTTGGGAATTGATCTACATATGAGAGGAATGAAAATTACTACCTAAAACATTGATAATATTGGTGATCAGTATGCAAAGAATTTGGGAATTGATCTACATATGAGAGGAATGAAAATTACTACCTAAAACATTGATAATATTGGTGATCAGTATGCAAAGAATTTGGGAATTGATCTGGGAATATGAGAGGAATGAAAAATTACTACCTAAAACATTGATAATATTGGTGATCAGTATGCAAAGAATTTGGGAATTGATCTGGGAATATGAGAGGAATGAAAAATTACTACCTAAAACATTGATAATATTGGTGATCAGTATGCAAAGAATTTAGGAATTGATCTGGGAATATGAGAGGAATGAAAAATAAATAAAATAAAATAAAATAAAATCTACATAGAGATATTAATATGTATCTGGATTCATCTAGTTATAATGAAAGAAGAAATCAGAAGAGAGAAGCTTTACCTATGTTGAGTTTGGTGTGTGAAAAAGCTATGGAAAGACAAGTATCGCTTATTTTAACTCAATCTACAACCAGAGGCGACTGCTGGTAAAGGCATGGGTGCACTGCACTGCCTACTAAATATAAAATATATTACGAGTCCGTAGAACACACGCTTGTACTATAGCAATAATAGTGTATGGATATACCAAATATTGGCGCATGCGCATAAAGACCTACGTGCAAAATTCTAAATGCACCAAGATTTTTATTCAAACTACCAAAATTTAAATGGTACTCAAAAGGGTGCTGTGAACGAGACATATTTATCTTCATTGGGTTAGATGTGAGTTAGAAAAGAACAGCAATAGTTCATTCCGTGCAGTGCACGACGCATGCGTAGAGGAACTCATAATAAGTGCTAATTCAAAACATGCGTATAAAAATGATCTATACGAAATTATCGAAACAATGCATTGATAGTAGGTACCTTCATTTTGACTTAATTAATATACGTACCTATTATATTATATCATATTGTTGGCGTTAGTGTGTCGTCTGACATAATTATTTTGCCGTGTTTTGTTTACCAGTGAAACAGATAATTTAATAAAGATGAATAAGGATATTAATATTGATTACAATTAAAACAATCGAAGTTTAAAAAATAGTTGTATTTAAAGGCTTCTTAGTTATGCGGTTGTGAACCATTAAATTAATTTTTTTTGTTTTCCATATACAATTTTTGGTGGAGATAAATCATGGAGTGAAAATGGTGTTAACGATATATCTCATCTAACTGAGAAAATAAATAAACATGCATTATCTCAGTCACACATGCATAATGTATTGCAACTGAATTTATTGTGTCGAACTGATATTCGGCAATTACTTGATATTGGTTTTCGAGAATTCATTAAACAAAACAGATTGATTCTGTCTAGAATTATTGATTGTGTTAGATTCTGTGGTGCGTTTGAGCTGGCATTGAGAGGACACGACAAAGTGAAAATTCAAGAAATAAGGGAGTGTTTCGTGGATTGATAGATTTGGGATGGATTTTATTTACAAATGAATTAACTGTAAGCACCTACCTTATAATAATAATATAATAACAACGGTTACAAAAAAAATAGTGTTGATGTGGGCGGAAAAGCCTTATAAGAGATATATACAAATATGCACTGCCTAAAATTTTTCCGTGAGCCGTTTCTGTCTACAACCAACTGTGTTAATAATAATGGAAAAAAAATTAGTGCAACTCGTGTAAGGGCCTGAGATTAATTGAAATAAATTATACACAATTATCATTGGCGGAACAGATAAAAACAAATTTGCATTCCTCCATGAACGACACCACCACTATAATTAATATTCCATTAACGAGGCAAAAAAAAACAAAAACAGTTTCCAAACAGACTCCTGATAATGGAATTATATGGAATTTGACAAATCATCGACAATGATCTATGCAAATGCAAGCAGCATTAGAAGTAATTATAATTATTCATCTACTTTAATACATATGGAGGAAACTGAAGTAGTAACATCATCTTGATCAAAGGATAGTAGGACCATGTTCTGTGTAATTCATCAGAATGCTCAAGGTCTTTGAGGTACGTTACATGAACTCTCTACTTCTCCAGTATAAAGCCAAGTAGACATGCTGTGCTTCACAGTGACATGGCAGTTACAATTAATGTTTTACATTTTGATATTGTTAGTAAATTTTGAAGAGAAAAAACATTTCATTGGTAGCCTGGAGGTAAAGTCTCGGCCTCATGAAAATGAGATTTGCAGTTCAATCCCAGGTGCCGGCAAACTCCCCTTTCATGACATAACCTTTTCGCTTACTATGAAAGGTGTAAAAGGTTTTATTTGGGTTTAAAACAAAAACCCAGATACATCTTTTTTTTTTAAATTAGGGCAGGTGACCCGGTTCTGGTCAGTGAGCCACCTTTGGCCACTTTCATAAGGCACAGATAGCATTTACCCTGTGGCAGTTGATTTTATATAAAATGCCAACATTGGCACATGTTCCAGCTGTCACTTGTCAAAGATCATTCAAGTGACAGTAGCCATTATTTGCCACGCCATATCCAACACACTAATTTATAAAGAAAAAGATTAACCGCCCTACCTGCAGGTAAATTTCCAAGTGGGTAAAAAATAATCACCTTTTTTTCATCAATCTATGTCGTACACGTACAAAGTAGGTACTGCCCTCCTAAGAAAAAAAAGCACAAGTAACATTTTTGCCAAAATTAAGTTATATATACCCTTGGACTCAGGAAGAAAATTATAATCTTTCTGTTTAGGAACCATTACGATATTCCCATTGTAGCCTGATTTAGAGGAGCATAAGTACACACCATAATGTGAATATTTGTTCTCATTTGAGGCAAAAAAAACATAACTCTAACAGAAGCAAAAAACTACTTATGTGGCTAGTTGTGATATTTTTCAATTTCGTTTTCGATCTGACTATTTCATTCTATCAGAACGAAAAAAAGCATAACTCTTTAATCCTAGGCAAAAAAAGCTTATGTTTGCACTTATGTCTTTCTTTCTTAGTGCCCATGTAAACAATTATAACTCTCCAGAAAGAAAAAAAGCATAAGTGACGAAGTTATGTCTTTTTTCGTTCGTATTACGATTATATGTTTTTTTTCTTAGTGCCCATTTAAATAATAGTAACTCTCGAAAAAGAAAAGAAGCATAAGTGACGAAGTTATGTCTTTTTTCGTTCTTATTACGATTATATGTTTTTTTTCTTAGTGCCCATTTAAACAATAGCAATTCTCCAAAAAGAAAAGAAGCATAAGTGACGAAGTTATGTCTTTTTTCGTTCTTATTACGATTATATGTTTTTTTTTCATTAGTAACACATTGTTGAAAATACGAATCTGTTTAAATGTTTGTACCAAATTCTTGTAACATATGCTCTTTTTGGCTGTCCTTCTGTTTCCCGCTTTTTTTGTAACGTAAACAAAAATCGGAAAGTGTGAAAGTCAAACATCAAGTAATTAATCTAATTGAACACAATTGTCGAAAGCGTTGTAGTAAATTCATATCACAACCAGATCGTGAAAGAATAAATAAAATGTTTTGGGACTTATCATGGCGAGAACAAAATTTTTTTATGGCTAACCGAATAATTTGCAAAGAACCAGAACGTAGGAAGAAACATCAAGAGTTAAACTACAAAAGAAAAAAAACATTGGAATTTCCTTTCATTCTTGGTGAAACAAATCACTCTGTTTGCAAAGAATTCTTTTTAAATACATTAGGGTATAAAAAAAGACAACAATTCAGCAATAAACATAGCTCTCAAAATCGATAAAGATTTTGCTGCATGCAATGATAAAAGGGGAAGATATCCAAAAAAGAAAATTGACAGACAACTTTTGCGAGATCACATTGAAATGTATCATCCAGTTATATCTCATTATCGCCGTGAACATGTTCCAAATCGCCGCTATTTATCCAACGAACTGACTGCACAAAAGATGTTCGATAATTTTTGTGAAACCAGTGGAAAAATTTGTTCGTATGATCCATACAGAGAGACTATAAAAAACATGAATATTTCATTTGCTAAGCTTGGAAACGAAGAATGTGATCGATGTGAATCATATAAAATACACAACATCAATTACAAAAATGTTCGTCACTTCAAATGCGACATCTGTAAACAGTATGACCAACATCTATGTACATAGAAATGGCTGTTAGCGCTCGAACTGCTTATCAGTCTACAAAAAGTGACGATAAGACTGTATGCTATTCTGCTGACTTACAAAAAGTCATCATGTTACCAAGAATGGAATCCATTAAATTGGTTGCATTTTGTCCTCGTATAATAGTATTTAATGAAAGTTTTGTTCCTGTTGGACGTAGCAAGGATTCTCCCATATAGAAATGTTGTGGAACGAAGCAATATCGGGCCGTAAAAAGGAAGACATTTTGAGTTCATTTAGATTATTTTTCATAGAACTCAGAGATGCTCAAAACATCGTCTTGTGGTTAGATAACTGCCCAGGACAAAACAAAAATTGGTGTCTTTTTTTATTCATAGTCTACATTAACAATGACTGAAACTATAACATTAAATTTCTTTGAACCCGGTCACACTTTTATGTCTGCTGATAGTTTTCATCACCAGGTGGAACTTTCAATGAAACGTCAAGTCAAATTATACGATTTTCAAGATTTTAAAGCAGCTGTTGAAAAGACAAATAATTTAAAAATTCAAGTCGTTGAAATGAATGTCACCGATTTTTGCATATTTGAAGATTGCGCAGCTCCTAGAAAGGTTTGTGTGACTAAACCTCGTCCGTACTTAAGTGATATGGTACAAGTAAAGTTCACGAAAGGAGAGTTTACTTTAGATTATAAAACATCATTCCAAAATGATTCTATTAAACTTGATTTCATTGAATCTCCTATTTTGAAGAATGGTTTTCCCTTACCTATTTTCAAGGAGGCACCCAGAGGAATTGCGTCAAAAAGGAAGCATGAAATAATTCATCGCCTCTCAAAATTAATGCCTCCAAATAGAATAAAATTTTGGGAAAATCTTCCCGTCAACGATAGTGTTGTTGATTTAAGAAATGAAAATAAGTAGGTCATTCAAGAAAAGATTCCTTCTAATTCATATAATATAAGTTAAAACATTTTTCTTTTATCTTATTTTTATTACCTTAAAAAAAAGTGTTCAATAATTTCATTTAATTTAAATACCTAACCTTACACAAAAAAAAACTATTTCACATGTTATTTTTTTGAAGTATGTATTGAGATTATAAATTTATTTTTTTTACATTATTTTAACTCAGTTATTTTATTTTATTTTAGTAGACAAATATTTGCGTTTTTGTGTATTTTGTTTTTTATTTTATTAAATCAAACTATGATTTACGACAAACACAAATTTTGTGTTCATTTTATTATGTACAAATGCATTCCTTCCCTTGCATTAATCAAATCTTTACTAAGCAAAAAAAACACAACTATGTAGTTGTGTTTTTTTTTGCCTCATATTAGAATTTAAACATTCAACAAAAAAGCATATGTGGTTACTTGTGTTTTTTTTCCTTAGTACTCATACATTTTTCATGTACAATTTAGGAGGGTGAAATAGTTTCTTACAAAAAACTTAATAAATAAAACTTAATAAAGAAATAGTTTCTTACAAAAAACTTGATAAATAAAAGTGAGTTCGTCGGTAGCCTGGAGGTAGAGTCTCGGCCTCCAGAACAAGGGTTCGATCCCAGGTGCTGGCAAACTCCCCTTTCACGGCACAAGCTTTTAGCTTAGTGTGAAAGGTGTATAAGGTTGTATTTGGGTTTATTACAAAACCCAGATATATCCTTTTAAAAAAAAAAAAAAAAAAAAAAAAAAAAAAAAAAAAAAAAAAAAAAAAAAAAAAAAATAAGTGTAAAATGATCTTAGAATATAAAACACTATAGTGGAATCTATCCAAAAAAAAAACATCAATTGGATATGTCAATTCTAAACCAATTTAAATGAAGCGAAAAGTCTTTTCAATTTATCTCAAAACTAACTTATTGTCACTTGTGCTTTTTTTTCATAGGAGGGCAGAGTACCTATAAGTTGTTAACAAGACCAAACACGTGTTGTCAAGGGCAAACAGACTAAATAAAGAAGTAGGTACGTAACAGGTAGATACAAGATACTGCGTGAGTCCCGCTCGGGTTATAGTTTTGTAAACAAATTATTTTTTTGTATGGACGAGCGTGTCTCAATCTATCGCGCTACGGTGCGTCTTGTAGGCCCGAGACACGCTCGTTCATGTAGGTAGGGCGGTTAAGGATAGCGGGTGAGTAATTATTTTTTATTTTTGTAATCTCGGTATAAATACCAATGTTATTCATTAGATTACATCTCAAAGAGTTGTTGTTCCAGTACCCGTCACATAAAATAGGGCTTGTGTTAGAAGCTGTTAAAAATGGCATGAAAGTGGAAACTGCTAGCAAAAATTTTAATGTTCCGCGAACAACTTTGCGCTATAAATTATCTGGCAATGCACCCAAAACATCTGGGCATGTAGGTCCTCAGGCAGTTCTTCAACTGGTTGCCTGGATCAAAGAAAGCTCTCGTGCTGGATTTCCAGTAAACAAAGAAGGACTTTTGGATGCTATCAAGAAAATTGTGAGACATCCCGCTATTAGCCAAAAACACACTGAATACATTAATAAAGCATGTGCATCAATTTCAGTACAAAGAATAAGAAACTGGTTTCAAGAAGTTTCTGAATTAATAGGCAAAGACATGAATGTTGTAGAAGATCCCTCACGAGTGTGGAATTGCAATGAAACTTCTTTCTTTCTTGCACCAAAAGGAGTTCTTGTGTTGTGTTGGAGGTCTGGAAAGGGACAGCATGTGTTTGATACTCCTAAGAATAGTGACTAAAATAATGTATCAACGCTATTTAGAGTTAATGCCCTTGGGGAATATGTATCTCCTTAACGGTATACAAATACATAAGAATGAGCAGTGAAATTGTTCAAAATGCTCCCATAAATGATGGATGACACGAGAAGCGTTTTACAAATACATTGGAACGTCTTCATTCTCTATCTTAAGGAAAAAGGAACAATGTTTCCCATAATTTTATTTCTTGATAGGCACAAATCTCATCTAACAATGCATCTTAGCTCTTTGTGTTGTGATAACGGAATAATTTTTATTGCGCTAGTCCCAAACACCACTCACATATTGCAACCTTTGCATGTTGCAGTATTCTTCTTGCTTAAACAAAACTGACATAAGCTTGTGAAAAGGTGGCATATAGAAAACGAGGGGACAGAGATCACAAAATTCAACCTTCCTTCAGCTCTTCACAATTTAGTAGGTTGATGATGGATTTTGAAAAATTCTTTCACTGTTGGGAAGCTACACTATCCCTGGGTGACATAGGCTATATTGTATTTTCAAAAAAATTAGGGATCCTTACTAAAACTCTAACAATGTTACTAAATGTGTAAAAAAATACCTAAAATAATATTTACATTGTGTGCGCTACGAAAACTATTGATGATAGTTTTCGCCGCTCACCCCGCTCGGCAGCACCTTGTGCGATGTAGGCTGCACTGGGGAGACAGGCCGTACGGGAGGGAAGTCAATGTCAAGAAATGAAGTGCAGCTCCCTACGCATTGGTCATGTGCGGAATCAAATAATTTTGAATTCACTTAGTAGGTAATTAAACTAAACAAAAGCATATTAGTAAGTAGTATGTAGTAGTAGTAGTATGTAGTAGTAGTATAATATTTTTTAGTAATTAGGTACTGACTACTGATAATAAATATAAATATTGTAATTTAACTATCCAAACAGCTTAGTGAATTTAAGTTTGTTTAATTCAAGTGACTTCAACTTTTTTATCATTTTAGAATGCCCAAAAGAACAAGATCTCAAGTTTCTAGAAGAAATAGTTCCCAGGCGAAGGCATCAAACATACGGCGCAATGAAGAATCTTGATCCGAAACTGAAAATCGTCTTACAAGTCAGTCTAGAGAGTTGAGTATTGAGCGTTCACAGCGGCTTGCTGAACAAAATTTGAGAACTCCCCAAGTCCGCACGCGAGAGTCAAGTACAGAGCGTTTGCAGCTGCTTGAAGAGCAAAATATAAGAAATAAGCTCGCACTAGGGAATTGAGTTCTAAACGTTCCCAGCGCCTACGAGATCAGAGAGAAAGACAACAGACGTCAACGACTAAAGTTCGTAATTGAGTTTTAGCTCACAGTAACAGATCAGCTTTCAGATACAATCCAAATTGATTATGCTCAACAGTCTTCCGTCCAAATCGGAGCCATGAATAAGATATGCTCTAAGTGTTCTGCCATAAAATGGGCCGATAAACCTAATGATAGTTTTATCGGCCCCCCAGTATTGAAGAGCCGCCACAGGCAATAAAAATCTTTTGACAAATTATCATTCACTATTTGGACATATTTTTAACCAACATACAAAAGTACAATAGCCTCTTTCCCGTGCGGAGCTGAGGCGTACCGCTAGTAATATAATAAATACTATACTACTATACTATACCCTCACGCCATGTGCCAGGAGGGGTAGGCAGAGAGAACGGAACGCCATATAGATCTATCCTTACATACTTCTTTCGCTTCCTCTACATTCATCCAGTTTCTCATACATGCACGCCGATTTCTCTTACTCAGCACGCGTCCGTCCTTAAGAATTTGGTCCACGTGATCAAGCCACGTGGTTCTTGGACGTCCGCGCTTCCTCACACCCCTTCTTTCAGATAAATACATCCTCTTCGTCATCCTTTCATCTTGCATTCGCTCTACATGTCCAAACCATCTCAACTTGTTTATACGAATTCTGTCCACAACACTCCTCTCACATCCGCTCATTCTCCTGATATCCTCATTCTTCAGTCTATTGTTTCAGACTGTTTAGCCTATTTGGCATTGACCAATTTATTTATTTATTTTTAATTATTATTTATTTTTTACATAAAATGACGAGTAGTTACTTTGGGCTATTTACACTCGAAAAACTTCCGATTCAATGAAATTCGTCAAAAATGTCAGATCAAGAGTGCGAATTGTTTATTACTTTTTTAAGACTTTAAAAAAGTTAAGCCTCTATAGGACATTTTCAGCAATCCTTTCACCATTTCAATCAAAAATGCACCAGAACCAATGCAGCTAGATTTATAGACATCCAAAATGATGATAATTTACAAAACAAGTTCAAAGAAGGTACTTACTCGACTTTTACCATTGCGTTGACCAAAACATGTAGAAAGTGTTGCGAACAAATGCATTGAAATGTGCAAGCTTATTTGGATCCTCGTATATGTATTTGTGATCAAACGTTTTCAGTTATCAAACTTAACAAACAAAAATCGAAACCATCTTGGAAATGAGAATTTGGAAGCAATTTTACGTTTGGCGACAAGCGATGTGGTGCCCAATGTAAAAAAAGTTGTTGGGTCAATGTCATGCATCCAAATAATAAAACATCCAACATTACATTGTAATGATTAAAATATTTGAGCATTTGTCATTTGTACAAATTATTGAGCACTTGTGATTTTAGTTAATTTTCTTATAGCAGCTTATCCTTGGCTCATAATCTTCCTGAGTGGCCCCTGTTCTCTAAAAGTCTGTGCATCCCTGGTCTAATATGTCTGAAGCTCCCCTGATTGAGTCAATTGAAAAATATCGCCAATAAAAAGTTTAATGTAAATTAATTTCTTTTCTTTTTCTCTATATTTATTAGAGTTGGGAATAACGGCTCTTTGAAAATAATGGAACGTAAGCGACTGTTATTTATTTATATTCTGTTATTAGAAAAGCTACCGTTATCAACCCCCCCCCCATAAAAAAAAAAAAATTACCTGGTTATGTTCAAAAATATTTTGAAAGTTCGAAAAAAGTCATTTTAGATCTTAAACTCAGCGATGAGGTTTGTCCCCCATCCTGACTGTCTTGATTTTTTGTCTGTCAACTTTTCTAATAATAATATAAATAGTTATAATTAAAAGATTAAAATAATCTCTTTTAAATTACATCAATCATAAAATTAATATAGTAAAAGATTTTTAACTATATTAATTAGATTAAAAGTTTTTAATTTAATTTTATGAAAAATAAACATGTAAAATCATGTGGAGATAGTCCTTTGACCACTCAGGTGATAAAAGGGTTATGAATAATATTATCTACCCGTATCTCGAACTCATTCTACTTTTGTGTCAATCAACAGATGTCCGTAGTAGTGCCGTTTTGAGGCGAAAAAAAGAACGCGTTCCTTTTCAAATAATACCTAAATATTATTTTCCATACTAAAATGTATCGCCGCGTGATTTGTAACGTCATCGGGAATACCTAAATGATCGTCCATAGTAAAATGTATGGCGGCGTGATAAGTAACACTATTATTAATACCTAAATGATTTTCCATAGAAAATTTGATATCTGTGATAATTCACGTTGTTCAGAACGAAGTAGCGGGTCGTCGTCAGAAATCACTCGATAATAGTATGATGTGATATATCGATATTCTGCTACCAAGCTCCGTAAAAATAATTTAATATATCACGCGTTCCTCGTTATAACGACCAACTCTAATATCTATACTCAAACCCAAAAGAACCTAACCTAACCTAGCAACCCTTAGTATCTCATAATAGGAGACCATTTGCTTGAAACGTATTTTCTGAATTTTTCAATATTATCTGATTTAGTAAAAAATGTATTATACCCAGCACTTAATGATCTTTCATAGATACATTTCATTAAATATCCTATCAAATATTGTAATTTGTGATGTAGGTTTATGTATATCATTTACAATACACATATTTATGACTTAGGTTTTCATTTGGACATGTAGATAGAGTCGCAGCATGGTGTCTACAATCTTTTTCAAAAGGCAGGTATTTAAAGACATTTTACATGTTAAATTCAGTGATGAGGTTTGCCACCCATCCAAAATGTCTTAATTTCAACTTGCATGTTAATTAAATGCGTATCGTGATGGTATAGTAATACATAGTAGTAGTAGTAGTAGGGATAGCAAACACTAAAGGGATGTTTAATCCTCTGTCTAAACACTAAAGGGATGTTTTATCCTCTGTCTAAACACTAAAGGGATGTTTTTGAAACAAGATACGTTGTATAAATTTACTTGTAAATTTCTCCAAGTTTTCTCTTCTCGGCTAATTCCACACGTTTTTTGTTTTGTATCAACTTTTCATGTCTGATATGAGTTTTTGTCTTCCTAGGTTTCTTTTTATTCACAATGGGAGGATTAACACTTGTATATTCTCCATCTTCACCATCTGAAATGGTTTCATTACTGTTGTCCAAACCTCCTCGAAGTTCTTGCATGTCTTCCTTCTGTAATAACAATGAAATGTTATAAATACAAAGCAATTTACAATTCATATTTTTCCATACTGCGCAACATGTCTACTATTTAAATTTGAACAATAAATATAACTTGTTTTGAATTTTTTAGTATCTTCTTCATAGAGGACACCAACAAAAGTAACTCTATATTCAATTGTAACAAATTATTCAACTTGTAAAATTTGAAAAAAAACTAACCATTTTTTGTGCGAGGGATATTTTTCTAAACATTCCCGATGTTACTCTGTTCAAATGATTTTCTTCTTTAATGACTTTCAATTCCTCCTGAACCACCTGCTTCAAAAGTTGTTGATGATCCTAAAAACAATCAGAATTTCAAGGAAAAAGTTTGAGGTTTACTCCAACAAAATAAGCTTAATGTGAGATGGGTATGTTTAGGTTTACAAAGTATCCACATTCATTTATTTATTTATATTATATACACTATTATCTGTAACAATTTCATTTGAAAACAAATAACATTTTGACATGTAGCTCATTTGAAAATAATGTAGTTAGCAGAAAAATATATACTTAGACCATTTTGTCAACTCTGTACAAAAATCAACTTCATGCAATTTTGTGTGCACACATAATACAAATTATGTAAGGTTTTTGAAATAAAATATGAGAAAAACTCACAATATTGTTTAAATAGCACCAAAAATCTGCAATGTATTTCTAGGCAATTTCATTAATTATTTCAAAATGAAATATTTTTGTCATTATCTCAAAACATAAAACAAAAATAATTTTGCATCCAACAACGATAAGTCAGTTTGCAAGTATTGATATACGACATCAATCAATTGGAGTTTGCTTATTAATTGTCTACATAGAGCCTCCCAATAAGTAAGTAGTAAGTGTAGATAATAAAGTCACTTGGAAGCTAACTACATACTGTACCTACTGTGTTTTATTTCAATTCACCTTATCCAATCTAATCTCCCAATATTAGTAATGTGGTGTTCTCACTTTGGCGAATATCGCCAGGACCCCTAAATATCGCCAGCCATTTGAACCGTGTGAACAAAATGACAGCTAGTCTGAAACGATAAAAACCAGTAGAAACGATATCGTCTCGAGTTGACCACCTTCCAACTTTTCGGCAGATTGAACGATTCACGCATGCGCAGATGTGCGCCGCGTCCGTAAAAACTTTCTAACCTATAAATTTTATAATGTTTCCCGCTTCGTAACAGCTATTATCTTTGTTGTTGGTTTGTGGCGTTTGTTTTCTTTATTTAAAGGCGCCTTTAACCTCTACTATAACATTTTCGACTAAAAATAAACACTTTGCGATCTCCATCTCGACGTCCGCCATTTTGAAAACAATGTCAAAATCAAAGCGCATCTGACAGATCGTTTCTGTATCGGTGGACTGTGTGAACAGGTGTAGCGATCAATGGGCGTATGGCGAATTTTGTTTTTTCGCCTGGCGTTATATTTTGAAATTCGCCTGGCAATATTCGCCAAATGTAAACACCCCATAAGTGTAGATAATAAAGTCACTTGGAAGCTAACTACATACTGTACCTACTGTGTTTTATTTCAATTCACCTTATCCAATCTAATCTCCCAATATTAGTAAGTGTAGATAATAAAGTCACTTGGAAGCTACATAACTACATACTGTACCTACTGTGTTTTATTTCAATTCACCTTATCCAATCTAATCTCCCAATATTAGTAAGTGTAGATAATAAAGTCACTTGGAAGCTACATAACTACATACTGTACCTACTGTGTTTTATTTCAATTCACCTTATCCAATCTAATCTCCCAATATTAGTAAGTGTAGATAATAAAGTCACTTGGAAGCTACATAACTACATACTGTACCTACTGTGTTTTATTTCAATTCACCTTATCCAATCTAATCTCCCAATATTAGTAAGTGTAGATAATAAAGTCACTTGGAAGCTACATAACTACATACTGTACCTACTGTGTTTTATTTCAATTCACCTTATCCAATCTAATCTCCCAATATTAGTAAGTGTAGATAATAAAGTCACTTGGAAGCTACATAACTACATACTGTACCTACTGTGTTTTATTTCAATTCACCTTATCCAATCTAATCTCCCAATATTAGTAAGTGTAGATAATAAAGTCACTTGGAAGCTACATAACTACATACTGTACCTACTGTGTTTTATTTCAATTCACCTTATCCAATCTAATCTCCCAATATTAGTAAGTGTAGATAATAAAGTCACTTGGAAGCTACATAACTACATACTGTACCTACTGTGTTTTATTTCAATTCACCTTATCCAATCTAATCTCCCGCAACCAATCCATAGTGCCCAGTAAACTATGTTAATATTGTCTACAGTGATTTATAACAAAATTATCTAATCCACCCTTCTGCACATGTTAAATCCATTCTCTCTGCCTGCCCCGCTTGGGACACGGCGTGAGGGTATAGTATAGTATAGTACAGTACCACCCCATTATTGCTTTTCTAAAACAAGATTATATATAAAGTGTAAGAGCCGTTGGTTACGCACCCAGTTTTATACACTAACTACAAATTTAGATACTTTCACGGCCAGTTCCTCGAGCAATCCTCCGCCGTGTGCACGGCCCCATGTAGTGAGGTCTGTGTGACCTCCTTAATTTGGTCGTTCCATCCTGCTGGAACTCTGCCCTTACCACGTCCTTTCCTTTTCACAACCCCAAGTTATTTTTACTCTTTCCAGGTTCTCAGGCTCCTTTCACGCAATGTGGATGGAACCAGCCATACCTCATTATACACAATATTTACAATAACGTGTGGTAATTATTATTATTGTCCATATAAATTATCCTGGTAACCATTGCATTGTTCAACAACAGCATAGCATAGCGTAATAAATAAACAATTTCCCTGAGGAATTTTTTAAGTTTTTATTTCAATTCATCGGCCTCTTATTTTATTTTTATGAAAGCTGTGCAAATAAAAGGAATTTTAAAAATCAAAGTGACTTTATCCAATGAAAAAAGATTTTTTTTATGGAACCGGCTGTTAAAATATTTAAATTTAAGTTTATGAAACCCAGATGGTACTTAATCTTTTATAAACATTTGCTTTATTTCTTTGGCGTAAATATTTATGTTGAGCAGATCCTCTCCTTTTCCTCTTTTCCCTTCCACTTCCTATTAATGTTATATAAACTTAATTACCTTTTTAACACCTAATTTATATTATATACTGAATTTATAATTTCTTTTATTACATTTTGTGTGGATTTATTTTTATATAAATTTATCTATATATCATATTTTTATTTATCTTTTTTCCGGTTGGCTGGAAGAGACGGCTTGTGCGATAAGTCCGCATTTTGGTCCTTTTTGTAAACATGATATACTTGTATACATGATAATATTTTGCCACTTAAGTTTTTATTTATTATTAATGAATATTAAGAAATAGGTATGTATGGTGAGTGACCTTAAAGGATGGGTTGTAACTAGTTCCCGGGTGCGGTATGGCCACAGGCTTAGTTTTTATTTATTATTAATGAATATTAAGAAATAGGTATGTATGGTGAGTGACCTTAAAGGATGGGTTGTAACTAGTTCCTGGGTGCGGTATGGCCACAGGCTTAGTTTTTATTTATTATTAATGAATATTAAGAAATAGGTATGTATGGTGAGTGACCTTAAAGGATGGGTTGTAACTAGTTCCCGGGTGCGGTATGGCCACAGGCTTAGTTTTAGGTAGCTTGCGCTTGGGTCTTGCGGGGATTACTAATGGCTTGTTTACATCTTTTGTGTCCTTGGTCAGCCATTCTGGTGGAGGCTCCATACCTTCTACTGCACTAGCTGTTAAATCATAAAATAAATAAACTATTAATACAGAATCTCTAGTTTATACTTTATTTTCTTTATCAGTTGCATATATATAATTCACTTAACTTACCTTTTTCATCCCATATATCCTTATTGATGTTGTACTTCAGCGTTTTTAATGCAATCTTACGTTTTTTCTCAAGTTCTCGATTTTTTTTGGCAATTTCTAATTTTTTTATATAAAATCCTTTTTGTTGTCTTTTACTTTCAGTAAATTCACTAATTCCTTTTGGTTTGAGATAATTTCTCTTGCCAGATGGTTCTGCTACCTAAAACGTAGCTTCACTTATATAATATAATAAACAATCATTAAGTTGGGTTTATACTTTACAGAAAATGATTGTATGGTTATTGTACAATAAACAATGTTCAACTGAGTAAATGCTACTACTCTATGAAAAGATCTTCCTTCCATACAAATAAATACAAACATTAATAATCATACTAAAAGAGACCATGACTATTTGATATTATATTTCATTAGTCCATAAGGTTGTTGTCTAATATAAAAAGAAAAACAAATAATAATAAAAATATTAAAGATAAAGCATTAACCATGAAACAAACAGTAATCATTATCAATCAATTTAAAACTGGATCAACACACAAATCAACACAATACAAGTCCAATATATAAAATTTTTAAATTATGATAGTTATGTTAACATTAATCGAGCACAGCACGGAAGGGAGAGAAAAGGGAGGAAACTCATCGAAATGCAGGACGACAGTCGCATAAAAACAATTTCAGATAATTTGCGAAGAATAGACATCTTGAAGCTATTAGGGCTGAGAGCGAACATGTCAATATCACATTATTTATTATTGTAGCTATTCATTATACGGTAGAGGATTTCACGAACCAGCATTTGTATTAGCTCTACTTAAGTTAAGGGGCCGGTAAGATCTTCTTTCTGAGGGGACACGAAAGTCAATTTTGGTTAATAATTGGGACACACTTAACTCCGAAGTACACAGTCAAGAAGCTCACGGCGCCCCGACAACTCCATCAAATTATTACTGTACCTATCATTATATCTACATTTGCACTTCCTCAAAAATTTGCATTGAAAACGCTCTATTGCTGTAATATATTTGGAACTCATTGAGATGGTAGGCCCCAATGTCAGATATCTGTCAAATATAGTTTTCTATGGAGGAAAATTGTTGCTACAATAATATTATTTGGATTTTTTGGCGAAATATTTTCTTTCTTTTTTTATTTGCAAAAATAAAATAAAACGGGCAAAAATACAATCTTTTTCGAATATGAACTTGCCGGCAAAAATAAAACTGGCAAAAGTAAAATCTAATTGGAATAGAGATTTCCTAAAGTTTATATTCCAGGTATATTCTAACTCCAATATAAACTTCAGGAAATTTGTATTTGAGTCACATTTCATTTTTGCTGGTTTTATTATATTTTTGCTGGCACAAATAATTTATCATTCATTGGATTCCAAACAGTCGAGTAATAACATTTTCATGTACACTTTCTCTTTTAAAAGTGTGTCTGACTGTCCCGCATGGAGCCTGAAATGCCTCCAACTGTTATTTTAAAATTGTTAACTAGTCATGTCTATTATGGAATTAAATGATCTTGCTCATATTTTTTTTTATTTTATTTATTCTTCTTGCACATCATCTTTTTTCTTTTTTTCCCCCCCTTTCTTTTCCTTTCCCTTTCATCCCATTTTTAAATATTGAAAAAGGACAACCTGGATGTTTATAAACATAGTTTGTTAGAATAGACATATGTCCTGATGGCGTGGACGATGAAGTATATGTAGATATTAAACATTCCTATTACCTTGGACGTGTTGACCAGGGATTGGAAACATCTTGGTACATTTGGTAAAAGTTGACGTCTCCTTTGCTTTGTATTCAAAGTATTTGTATCTGCATTCTCTTCTGATGGTTTTGTGTCTATCACAAATAACTCTGAATCCAATTTATCGGCAAAACGTGTACTGCAAAGAAATATTGATTTTAAACCAATATTTTGTAATATATCAGGGCATACATAACTTATCCCGTGGAGCACCCTGTAAAGAATTGGTCTCCCACTCTTCTGCGTAAGTTTTCGAGTGTCCTGTAAAAGGCAGGTGTTCGAAAAAATTAAGACATTTTACATCTTAAATTCAGCGATGAGGTTTGCCACCCATCCTGAATGTCTTGATTTTATATTGGCTCGAAGAGGACAGTTTGCGTGTTTCTTACATGCAGCTGATCTGCTGGCTACCCCACTTGTGGGATATGCCGTGATGGTATAGTAGTAGTAGTAGATACATAACTTAAATATGTTGCAGCGAAACGTGTACAGCTATAAAGTGATTGATTTTAACCCATTTTTTTAAATATAACATGGTATACATAACCTAACTATTTCATATTTACCCAAGCCTTTCCTCCAGCCTCTGATCTTCTAGGAAGTTTTCAACATCTTCAATATTTACATTTTTCCTCCAAGACGCTTTACTTTTTTTCGAGCCGTGTTTACGTTTATTATTTGCTCCAGCGGCCACCTCTCCAACCACGCTGCTCGACATCACGACCATAGAAATATAGAAATAGAATAGAATAATAAATATTAGTCATGTGCAGGGTTGCCAGATTGTGAATCCAAAATTACCGTACTTCTAGGGAAAAATTTCCGTACAATTACCGTACATCACTAAAGTGCGCCGTTAGCCACTATCTTCTCGTGTTAAGAAGGCCTTTTCCCGAGTACAGTCGTTTTCGTCCCCCCGTGCTCTCATACTATGTACACGTGATAAACGTCCTTGAGCTTGATGGATACAAAAAACCCAAGAAACCATTTTTGTCGCTCTCTGGGCGCCGATTTGAAACGGCGATAACATTTGTTTCAAAAACAAGCAACATTTTAAGTCCCCGTTACAAAGCAGTTATGAAACGTCGACTAAAAATGGGGAAGAAATGTCGAAACGACGTTTCAAATCAAATTCGAAACGACGTTTCTAGATGTGTCTACTTTCAAATGTCATGGCGCGTGAGGAATAATCTAACCTCAAAATGTTTGACATCATGATTTTAATCATGGATGCGGGAAAACAACAAACGCCATTTTAATAATTTGTCGATTCACTTGAACATACACGAAGTATAAATACTATATCTGCGGTATGTTAACCTAAAATTTCCCTGCAAGGCTTGCTTTATCGAGTAAAATAGTTAGATAGGTCCAATTATTTAGTGCGCCTTTATAATTTTAGAATTTAACGATAAAATTTATATTAATAAATTATTGTAATTGTACAAAGAATGTTCTTAGCAGCTTCTAATTATACAAGTTTTTCTCATTATTTTCAGTTATGACTTCTTCAACTAAGTTTTATCAAAATATGTGTCATTTAAGAGAGTTTTATACGATATTTAAATAAAGATATATATGATATATCGTCATACAATCTATTTTCATCAATATGTATGATTCCAAAATGGAGTTGTAACGACGTTTCGAACATGTTTCGAATCCGCGTCTAAATGGTTCGAAACGTTTGGAAACGTTTCTTTACTGTTTCGGCGTTCTATATTTGTCAAATAGGAGTCCGCGATTCTCAAAGTATTTTTGTATATTTTTAAGCCGATATATTAATTTCAATTAATACACTTACTTGCAGATGTTGTATCGGTTCCCGATTTTTGGCGAGCTCATATATTAGGAGGTATAAATATTATTTTTCTGAATTATTAGAATTTATCTTTGTACGTACCCTATGTATCTACACGTAATAAAACTATAGACAATTATGTATTATATAATTGTTCTATTATAGATCATATATTATTATAATAATCAAATAATAAATATAATTAACTTTGCACTTGTTTCCATATTTTACCAGCACCATCTAGACAATATATGAATAATCAATTGTTGTGCTAATAAAGTTTATCGTAAAGATGGAATTCGACAAAAACATACATTGTTGATAATAATATAGATATAAATAAACTTAGACCAATTTAATAGGTGGTCTTTTATTATAATAATAATAATAAAGATATTTGAATATGTGACCATGACTGATCATATGGAGACTTATCTGGTTGTATAATGCTGAGAAGTGTGGATGGCAATTCTGCCGCCGCGTAATAAAAAATAAGTCTATGATTGATAATGAATAAGTACATACGTATCGATCCAAACAAAAAAAAACAAACAATGGAAAAATCGTTGCTCGATGTTTTTGATTTTTTTATACTTTGCCTGTTAATTGCCTGATATGTTGAGACTTTCAAACAAGTATTATTATTTTTTCTCTCGAAATTTTTTTTTGGAGGCTATTTTTGTAACGTGCCGTGGGTGATTTTTAATGAAAATAGATCTTTAGAAAAAATATTGTATCTTTTTTATTTATTAACATATCGAGATAATTTTAAAAAAATATGTTAAGTACAAAATTTTCTAGTTTAAAAAATATTCTTGATTATCGGTATCTATCGAAAAAATTACTAAATTTTGCTTCAAATTTACAATTCTAAAATTGAAAAATTCTCATTTTTTTTTTATTTATTTATTCCTTTTTTATTTATTTATTTCTTCTTTAGGGACACAAACATTTTAACTTAACAAATATTAACAGCCATATTTTTCCAGAAAACAAACCAATCAAGGTCCCGCAAATTACCGAAGCGTATGACGAACACATTTTCGCATCATTATTTCAGAATGAAAACAACAAATATCATCATTAGTATTTTTTATTTACAGAGATATTTTAGGTCACTATCCTCAGAAGCAATGCAGATGAATTTAAGATATCACCATCATTGTGCAAAACAACAATGTTTCAGTAAAAATAATTACGGTGCATTTTAATTTTATAAGTCTTAAGCAATAAACAGTTTGAATAGAACTGGTATGAATGCATAGTTTTCTCAAACCCACACAATGTTTGAAGTCTGTTTCAAAACATTACCACACATTATGTCTAAAATGAATAATGTAACATTGTTTTGTAACGTTTGGAAGCGAATTCGAAACGTCGTTTCAGTATTCATTTTAGTAATTTTGTGTTGAATCAGTTTCGAATCGGAATTGCCAAAGTGCGGATAGTTTGCTTTGTGTAGAAACGTGTCGAAAATGCGATTAAATGTTTCTACTTTATGAATGGCCTCGAATCAAAGTTACTAGTATGTGCTACTTGGGAAATGATTTGTGTGCCAAATTACCGTACATTAGTTTTGATTTGAAATTACCGTACTTTTGTCGTACGGTAATTTACTACCGTACGGGGAATGAAATTACCGTACAAGTACGGTAATTACCGTACGTCTGGCAACCCTGGTCATGTGTAACACAGATCCGACCCGAGTCAAATGTTCGGGTCATTCCAAATTGACCCGCGGGTCTACAGATCACCTACGGATCTTACGGGTCCTAATGATCTGTTTGAGCGGAGACCCGTTGGATCTGTGAGGACCCGATGACCCGAAAGATCTGTTTGAGACGATGACATGTAGGATCCGTTTAAGCGGATGACACGTAAGTTCTGTATGTTTTGTTCACAAATTGAATAGAATTAGTCATGTGTAACACAGATCCGACCCGAGTCAAATGTTCGGGTCCTTCCAAATTGACCCGCGGGTCTACAGATCACCTACGGATCTTACGGGTCCTAATGATCTGTTTGAGCGGAGACCCGTTGGATCTGTGAGGACCCGATGACCCGAAAGATCTGTTTGAGACGATGACATGTAGGATCCGTTTAAGCGGATGACACGTAAGTTCTGTATGTTTTGTTCACAAATTGAATAGAATGACCGTTTGTACTTACCCATACATACATACCATCACGCCGCTTCCCATACATACAAATCCGTATTCTAATAATAATATATTGTGTTTTATTGCTGGAAAGTATCGCAAAGTTTTGCTAGTCTCTAAAAACATTTTTCACAAAATAATACTACAATACACAAACACAAAATATTTCACAAAAAAATATCATGGCGAAACATTTTATGAAACCAATACTTTTTCATATAAAATGTTTACCTTTAATCAATAGCTTATCTACTATTTATTTCAACTAAACCTTTGCACAGTTCACAATAAAAAGTATTTTCCTAATTGAAATTAATTGGTAGTAGGTATGTTGTTTTTTTTCCTTTATTTATATTGTTTTTCTTTGTTTATGCATTATTTCTCTTGACTGTTTTTTTTTTAATTTGTATTATTTGTAAAGGCTGATACAGCTGTTTGTTATGTAAATAAATAAATATTTTATGGCCAATAAATGTCATTATTATTATTCTTATAATTATTGAGTACTCCGTTCAGATATTAAGTGTAAAAATCTCCATACCGTATGAAAGACATAGTGGATCATAGACAATAAGCTATCAACACCGGAAACAGATCCGACCCGTAGACACAGGTATACATGCTGCAACCGGAAAGACCCGTGACCCGTGTATGTACCTACAGCGGAAACGGGTCCGAGCTAAAGACAAAGATCTGGGTTGTAACCGGAAAGACCCGTGACCCGAATCATATGTTCGGCTCACTGCTATCAGTGGACCCGAACGGGTCGGGTCGCCTCAAAGTGATCTGTTACCCATGACTAAATAGAATGACCGTTTGTACTTACCCATACATACAACGATTCATTATTTTCGAGACCCGTTCCCCGACATTAGCGATATCTGGCGGCCGTGGATAGAACTGATTTTGATTGTCAAAACAAAGTTGAACTGTCAAAACAAATTGAAGGCAAAGGCTATTCGTACGTATCATAGATCAAAGAAATTATAAAATTTGTCTATGGTGAATTATTTCCATAGACAACATTAATATTAAACTATTTCGTTTATGGATATTCCTGGATATCTAGATGTTTGCGAAATCTATGGTTCAGCGTAGGGTTGTAACGAATATCCGTATCCGCATCCGAAAAATATCCGCGTCTGCAAATTTTATTTAAATAGCTTGGAATCCGCATCCTTAAACATTTTTTGAGGATACCATGACAAGCCAGATACATTTCTAAAATAAAATATTGAAAATATATTTTTCGTACTAATTCTATCCTGGTCGATATAACAGGTATGCCAGTTCAAAGATGTGCTTCACATTTGTACAATAGTTTTTTTTTATATAATACATTCTACTATTTTTGTGTACTATGCTAACGACGTAATCATGTTTCCCCCATTGAATACCTGCCAAATACTAAGTTTCCTACAAAAGGCAAGTATTTGTAAAACATGCCATATAAGACATTTAATATCTTCAATTCAGTAATGAAGTAAACCACCCATTCTGAATGAATGTCTGTTAGCTTTAGTTGTTACGGAGAAGACTATCAGCATGTTTACTGCATGCGGTACTTGTGGGAAAACGCTACGATGGTGCGAATGAATGATGTTACCTGCTCTTACTCATTTCAAATGTAGAATTTCCGTCGTCGAACATTTTAATAATTAAAGTTTACGGAAACTTATATCGATACATTGGCAAATAAAAATATTTTTTTATCGTATCGGATATATTAACGTATCGATATAATTTAAATCTTTAAAGAAAATACCGAAAATTTACATCATATTAAATTAAATAAGAAAATTGTCATTTTCACGCGATTTTTTTCCAGAATAGGCTCTTTTGAACATTTTTTTTAGAAGAAGAAATGAATTATTCTAAGGCAACACTTATTTTCAATAGATGATCTAATTGATGGTATTATTTCGAAAAATCTAAAATTTATGGGCATGTTCATAAAAAAAATACTCGTTTTTCTTTCTTTTTCAAAATTAAGATATATTCATTTTTATAAATGAGGTTGCAGATATCCTTGTCACCAAGGGAGTGAAGCAAGGCTGTGTCATGTCTCCGTGGCTGTTCAAACTATTATTCGACTACTGTATGCGACCTGTGAAAGAGATTGATGTTGGTGTCGAGTTTAATGGGTCTCGAGTGAATGCATTGATGTACGCAGATGATTTGGTGCTAATGGCTGAGATTGAAAGGGATTTCCAATTTAAATGTTTGGAGCAAGTAAACGAGTATGCACATTTGGGAAGTATCCATGTTTGCGAGGGATGAAAGATACGATAGGGACATTGAAAGAAGGAAAGTGGCCGGTGCTAGAGTGAACGGTGCACTTCGACCCATTGTCAGCAATGGCAATGTGTCGAACATGGCTAAAATGCTGGTGCAAAATACCATTTTGGTACCATCAATTGCGTATAAAAGCGAGACAAGGACGTGGTTTAGGACAAAAGTGGAATAAATACAATGGAGATGCGATCGTTAAGAAGAATGGTTGGTAGAATGCTGCGTGATAAGAGTAAATAATGAGCGGATGCAAGAAGAGTGTTGTGGACAGAATGCGCATGAATAAACTACGGTGGTTTGGACATGTTGAACGAATGAGAGAAGTAAGAATGACAAAGAGGATATGCTTTACTGAAAGAAAGGGCGTGAAGCGTGGACGTCCGAGAACCACATGGCTTGATCACGTGGATCAAATTCTCAAGGACGGCCGTGTGTTGAGTAAGAGGAACCGACGTGCGTGCATAAGAAATTGTATGAGTGTGAAAGAAATGTGTAAAGATAGATCTTTTTGGCATTCCGTTCTCTCTGCCTACCCCATTTGGGTTTATAGTATAGTATAAAAATTTGCATACTCAAAACAGAGTCACTCCAGATCCGAATCCGCATCCTCAAAACAGAGTCACTCCGAGTCAGATCCGAATCCGCAAAGTAACATCCATTACAACCCTACTTTGACGAAGTATGGATAAGCTACTTTTTTAGCAATACATTATTAAGAGTGTTGATAAAATATATGAATGCAAGAAAAGAACTTTGGATACCTATGAATTTTAATGTTATTCGAACTTTAAACCTGGTTTAACTTATAAGAACTAAAAATAAATTGTCAACATAACATGCTATGGAGAAAAGAGTGAACAATTTTTCTTGAGGTTATGTAGACCTAAACAGCGCTTTTTATTTAAAAATAAAACATCCTTGTTGTAGTACCAATAGATCTAAAGTTCGCAAACGGTGAGTTCATAAACCTTAAACGACTCTAAATCGTTTTATTACACTTTATCCGGTTATGGAAACTTCTTTGTTCTCAGACAAAATACACGAACTTAATGCTACTTTATACGGGTAAATGCCTCTAAAACATGAAATATACAAGTCGACAAAATGTGTAAATGAAATTGCACTATTCAAACATTGAAAATGTGCTTCCTCAATTAAGTAATCGCTTGTAAAGGAAATTAAACTGATAACGATCAATCCACACGGACGACATATGCCACAGATTTCGATAATTTGACAGACGTCAAAATAGTGTGGCATTGTTTACAAAAAAATACGTACGTTTAGCCACTTATTTGACAGACGTCAAAGCAGCGTGCTTTTGTTTACATAAAACCAACTGTCAAATTTGACAGTTGACAGTTCCTATACGTATGAATAGCACGGGCGCAAATTGAAACCATTGAAACTCGCATACGACATTTGAAGAAGTGCCCGGTATAAAACTTGTAAATAGTCGTGTATTTTTATATAATCGAGATATCAGTGTATCTGGGGATAGCGCAAACAAAAAGTTTCTCATGAAAACCTGTCGTTTCCGGCAAAAATAAAATCTAGTTCTAATTATAGCACAGGACTTACTATTCTTTCTTACTTCATGTGAGGTACCGCTAATTTCATTATATTATAATATCTTTTCAGAATCAAAAGTGAGTTATAGTGTCAATAATTTTTCAGAATTGTTATCATATCGACTGTGCTCAGGACAAAGGCATTAAACCACAATTTTGGAAAAAGTCCTTTTATGTTTTTTTTTGCTTATAACTTGATAGTTACTGAATATTTTGTCTTCAATTTTTATGACATAATAAAAGAACTACATTACAATAAGATGGTAAAATAATAATGACAATAATTTTTGTCATTTTCTTTATCCCACAGTTTTTTTGCTTCTCCTATAAAATTTTACCGATGTGGTTTAAACCCTTTGTCCTGATCACAGTCGATATACAAGTCACTTTTTCGTGTTAATCTATTTAACAAAATCATTGACTGCTTTGGAGGACGGTGGTCATATGAATATTATAATGTAGGTGACACGACCCAAGGATTAAAACATATATAGGAAGGTAGTGGGACATTATCAGAATTGAGAAAAATGCTAATTCTCTTTTCTCAATTTTCAACTCTTACTAATGTGAATAAACAAAAAACAGTTTTAAAGCAAACAAGTCAACTGCACCAAAAACAGATATTTGTCAAAATTATTTACAAATAGGTACGCACAGCAATCATAGGGAGTTCAAAGTAGCACCTATGTAATGTTTCAAATTGAATATTTATGTTTATTTAAATCCTCTTAAGCAATATTCAATTTTGTGAAACTTCTGTAACCATTTTTATATTTGTCCATAACACTAATTACACTTTCACAAATCACTCGTTACGGGTGGATTGCCGGTAATAAAAAAAATAAAAAATAACACTTATTAAATGATTATTCTTAATAAATAAATATAATTGAAGTGTTTTCGTGATAAATTTCCACCACCAACAGTGACCTTTAAAGATTATTTTGAAATATATACAATATTCTGTAAAATGACTGAACATAAAATTTGTCTTACTCATTGTCTGAGCATTCTTATGGGTACTATCCCATCAATGACTAGGAGCATTAAATTAATCAAACTGTGAAATATATCACTATCTTCTCAAAGAGCTCATGGTGATCGTAAATAAATCATCATCGAGGCCTTGTCTTACCCCCATCTTATTAGTACTTACTGTGTTTTCTATTTTGTGTATAGAATTGTAGCTACTTACTTTACTTTTCGTATGGCCCGGTGTTGATGAATCTTAACCCATGTGGGCTGCGTCGTGTCCTCTACAGTCTTGGCTCTAGTGTTGAGAACCAGTTCACCGCCTCCGGTCCTGCTTTGTGGATGTCCTGTAGATCCCCGCTAATTATTTTGAGATGACAGTCCTGTACTATGTGTCTCACACTCTGCACATCTCCACATTCACAATCAGGGGAATCTCTTTTTCCCTCACTCTATTTTGCTGTACCCAAACCTTTCTCGGCAGATCAAAACCAGGTAGAGTAGTATCAAAATAACAGCGAGTGTCGCTGTTGTATTAGGGAGTTCTAGACATATACGTATAGGCCCAAAAACAAAAAATGTTACTGTGTGAGTGTATACCGATAGGGGCTGGGTCGTAAACAGAGCACTTTGTTGTTGACTGGTGTGCAAGTCAGTACGTTGAAAGCTCTCAAAGTGGAAGGTTGTGTCTTAGCGCACGGTGACCTCACATTGTAAATAAATTTATTTTTTTATTTTTTTTCGGGATGGAAAATAAAAGTGAACGAAGCAAACCTTTGCATAAACAGACTAAGGAAGTAGTGATAAATGTGTATAATCAAGTAGATATGTATGGTATGTTTTTCAAAGATAAAAAAGGTAAATTTTCAGGTAGATATGTCTGGTATGTTGATCAAAGGTATAAAATATATATTTTCAGGCAGATGTGGGGTATGTTTTCAAGTATGAATACAATAGGTAAGTAGACATGGGATATGGACATTACTCACACTAATAGGAAATGCTAATGAGTGATGTAAGTGTAAAAGGTAATACTATATTGTACGTCAATACTAAAAATCTTATATTGGTTAATTACGATGCATTGTCATGGGTTGTGACTCAGAACATAATTACAAAAATATCTATTTACTTCGTAGAAGACATGAGTCACGTGGTCACCCTACCATTTTTGTCACTAATACAACAGCGACACTCGTTGTTATCTTGATACTACTCTACTTGGATCGTGGAGTCCACTACCAGGTGTTTTTGTAGTGTCCCCTGTGATTCATCTTTCCTTCCATTGTTTTGTAGCTATGTCAGACAGTTAAGCGTAACGTACATCTCAAGACTAGAACGAGTTCAAAATCGGCTTCGCAAACATCTGAATTACAGGGCCCGTGTTCATTTTGACAATTATACCGATTCCGCAGCCTATCTCAATATGCTTACACTGAAGACAAGGTGAACTTTAACAGACATGAGACTATTATATGACATACTACATAACAACATTGACTCAAATTATATGACATCCACAAGTGAACTGCGAATACCACAAAAACAAACTAGAACAAACACGCTATTTCACGTTGACACTTTTAAAACAAACTATGGTAGAAACACTGTTTTTAATAGAATTTACGAAACATACAACACATCTTTCAACGACATACACATTTTTCAGGTAAGTAAAAACACCTTCATAAAATCAATTAATACACAACTCAATGCAACTATAGAATAGAATAAAATACAATATACACTATATAACTTAAATAACATAAACTATTATAAGTATGACACACCATCATAAATATTATTCCCTTTCCCTCCCCCTAGTCCTAAAAATTCTCACCAGCAATTGAAGTAATATCATTGTTTTTTTTTTTCTTTCTTTTATATTCTAATACATATATCTCATTATTTATCTATATATTAAATTCATTTAATATCATCATTCATCATCATCAATGATGATATTAAATGAATTTAATATATAGATAAATAATGAGATATATGTATTAGAATATAAAAGAAAGAAAAAAAAAACAATGATATTACTTCAATTGCTGGTGAGAATTTTTAGGACTAGGGGGAGGGAAAGGGAATAATATTTATGATTTTAATATATTAATTCATTTAATATATCATCAAATAAATAAATATTCATTTAATTATCTTTTATCTTGAATATCAATTATTGCTTTACATAACTTGCTTTTTTAACTATCATTCTGTAATATCAACTGTAACTTAAAGTTTGAAATAAATAAATAAATAAATAATATTATGCTGTCTCACTCTATATCAATTCTATAATAATGATCTCTTTGCTACTAATGCTGAGGTAAAGTACTTTCTTCATACCTGCTGAGGGTTAATAAAGAATTACCTACTTTCATTATAAAAATAATTTTATATTGTATACTTTGAATATGGAAACATTTAAATAAATAAGAAGAATTGTAATATTGTTGTGTCATCATTCAAAATTAACAATAAATAGCAAAAGGCAGATTACCAAACTATAAAATTATTTATTTATTTATCACTTGTACACGGCGTGAGCCTTTTACATGTTAAACATATAATAAATTTAAAAAAAAAACAATTTGACAGACAATAATAATAAAAATGATAAAAAATGAATTAGTACAAATTTATAAATATAAACATTAAGATGCAACAAAAATAGAAGTAATTTGAACAAAACAACAATTAACATAAATGTCATTTGGGTGTTCAAAATTAATATTAAAAAATATAAATATGCTCATTAGAAAAAATTAACAATTGCGCACTTATTTAATAAAGCGAAAATAGTACAATTTACAATAAATAACAATAATAATATTTGGTTAATAAAGGAACATTAAACAAATATAAACATGTTCAATAAAAAGTATTAGGAACATTGAAACATAAAAAGCAGGTGTTCGAAAAAATTAAGACATTTTACATCTTAAATTCAGCGATGAGGTTTGCCACCCATCCTGAATGTCTTGATTTTATATTGGCACGGAGAGGACAGTTTGCATGTTTCTTACATGCAGCTGGTCTGCTGGCTACCCCATTTGTGGGATATGCCGTGATGGTATAGTAGTAGTAGTAGTAGAAACATAAAAAACAAATTTGCTAAAAGAATTATTACAGTGTTGCATAATTACTTAAAATTAACAATAAATAGCAATAAACAGTTACCCAAACTAAAAATTAACATTAATATAATTTGGTTGTTTGAAATTAACATTGATATAAATATGCTCATTATAAAATATTTAACAATTGCACACTTTTTGAAATAGCAAAAATAGAATAATTTACAATAACTAACAGTAAGCATTTGCCCACACTAATAATTAACATAAATAATATTTGGCTATAATGAAGAAACATTGTACAAATATTAACATGATACTATACTACTATACTATTACTATACTATACCCTCACGCCGTATCCCAAGTGGGGTAGGCAGAGAGAACGGAACGCCACACAGATCTATCTTTACACACTTCCTTCGCTTCCTCCACATTCATACAGTTTCTCATACACGCACGTCGATTCCTCTTA